>JBCEWB010371795.1:0-21059 GCA_039654565.1 Peronia peronii
CGTTAAAGAACCCTTGGCAGTTCAAAATCGATAAAAGAGTAGGCTGCGTGCCGCTGTCCGGGCAAAATTTCCAAATTTCTACCCACAAAATTTCTCAAGAAAAATTGGCAACTTCTAAAAGCCGAGATAATCCTATTTTCTTTGGATTGAAAGGTTTAAGAAAAACAAAAAAATAATCCACGGTTTCAGTGGAGGATTGTTGTGACCAGCCTTATTATTTTTCTTTGCGTGACACATAGGAAAAAAGAATATCACATCAGTGCCCTTTGAAATATACGTCATGAAAAATTACAATTATATATAAATGAAGACTCCAGTGGAAAAACCAGATAAGTCACATTTTTGTGAAAAAAAGAGTTATTGTCCAACGCTATAAAGCATACCACTAAGATTTGTTAATCAGAACAATAATTTGGAAAAACCAGGGTACGTTCTACAAAAAAGAGAGTTTTTAAGAGGGTATACAGTGAAAAAACTTTAGACTTCTAAACTTTCCCTTTGTAGAAAATGTGACTTATCTGGTTTTTCCACTGGAGGCTTCATATATGATATATATAGATATAGATATATAGATATAGATATATAGATATATTATAAGCCCTATATATGGTGCCAAGGAATATTTTCTTCTTATTGTAAAAATTTTATTGGGGGGGGGGGCGCGTAATCAATCTTTCAAATGGCATGCACAGTTAGAGGGAAAACTAATCCGAATGCTACTTCATGGACCTTTATACAGCAAATCTCCATTGTGTAATGAAATCAAAGGGTCTTGGGGGGAGGGGGGGGGGGGGTATTTTTTCAACTCCATTTCATGCAAACTTCCTTCTCTTCTACCATTCACTAGTTTCTAACTGTAAAAAAAAAATAAGTAAAGCAGTAATCCTTTCTTGTCATAGACCATGAATGACTCAGTCGCTGGATTTAGGAGCTGTTTTGTTGGAATAGCTGTCTTTATGCGTTCTGCAGTCTTTATATTAACATATTATTATTATTGATTTTAAATAATTTTTTCTTTACAATTGTGGAACATTAAATAGTTGTTGTTTGAGTATCCTCTAGATATGTTTCATGATACAGGCACTAATGCAAACGTGTAGGAACTTCAGCCCTGTTGGAGCTTTTATGATTAAACTGTGGAGAACTTTTGACTTTTACTTTATTGTTCGTCTTGATTGCAACCATAAAGGGCATATATTAGTGTCTTTAAACATTTTATTAGGTAATTCCACTTTTAGTATTATTACAAACTATATGAATTACATGTATACAGGTTCGTGCACATAAGTGTAGTCTTCGTATTTCTGGCAAGGAAATAAAGTAGGCCTAAGTGTACCTGGCATACAAATGTCTTCCGGGAAGAGGAAAGGGAGGAGAAGCGGGCGAACTTTAGGACCGTTATAAGAGTATCGATATTTTATTTATTTTTAGTATTGGACCAAAGAAAGCCACATTACGTGTGTAATTCTCTCTTTCTTTCTTCTAATCTTTGAATTAACACATAACCAGCACGAGTCGTACAAAAAGCAATTAATTACATCAGAATGAATGAATTTGAAAAAGATGTTTTATTTGGGCCATTTTAATTTTGTATAATAATGTGCACATTTAATATTATCTTCCTAATCATATGAGAAGATGGATTGGGGGGGGGGGGGGGGAGGGGGGGAATAATGAATACTGCCTTTCCAACGTTTCAGCACTCTTTTCCTTTCAAAATGACACGTGTCACTATCTGTAGATAGCCACAGTAAGCCGTAAATAAATTAACGGTAAATACAAATTTCTACAAACTGTAGAATTAACATACCTTCCTGTCTAGTAATCTACATTCTGTGTTTGACAAATGAAATACATTGATTTGTTAAGCCTGGACTTGCTGTACTCGGACCATAGTACTTGGTTGATGGCCTCTTTTGATGATTATAAGTCATAAAGATTTTTTTCCAAATCCACTTTTTCTCTGGTCACGAAAATAAATTGAAAAATTTGTGGCCGAGAGGCTAAATTGCCACAACGATTTTGAAATTAACATTTACAGAGACAGAACATGTATTGTTTTGCTATTAACATGCAAATTTAATTTAGGCATGATGTCTTAACCTTCTCCTAAAATTAATCATCTCGGTTTCACTTCGATACTTTCTGTTTTTTTTTTTTTTTTAATATTTCATTAAGCTTGAGCCTGTATCAGTTATTGAATTACGACAAAAATTATACTCCACACAGGAATCTATTTATTTCTAGCGCTACATTCCCAGCCATTTAATGTCACGTATATACATAATACAAGAAAACAAATGTCATGTTTATTCTATATTTCATGATATGTATATCCAAAGTGGGAAAAATACGGTTTATAATATCGATACTTGTATCACATGCTGGAATCATCGTTGTTTGCGATCTTTCTTATGTGAGAGGTTTATCACGTAAACGATGTCTAAACGACGGATTGATGTCGGCGACAGTATGTCTGCTGCAAAAAAGAACAGGTAGGTTTAAATAAACATAGAATGTAAATCCAAGAACATTGTAAGTCTGTGGCTTTCATGATGAAGTAAAAGATCTAGCACTAGCTAGACCTACGACAGTAGTAGCTCTAGTCAAGCTTGCAGTGAAATTACAAAACTACCCAATATCGATAACTCACATGAAGATTATTACGCCTGGATCTAGTCTAGATCAAGATCTAGTCTAGATCAAGATCTAGATCTAATCTAGATCTAGGCACTACTCTTGTTTCGTGGTCCCGGTCTGTTTCTATTATGGAAGTCGCGAAAACGATACATATCAATTACTATGTGATTATGCTTTCTAATTTATGTAGATCTAGATCTAGGTCTGCTGCCTGGCACGCGAATCGCGGCGGGTGACTGGAATTTTATAAAAATTCGTCTCTGTTCACCCTGTGCTAAAAGTTGAAAAAAAATAATATATGGGGATGAATGTGGTGTCAAAAGAAAGCTGAATATTTGTTCTTTCCAATGGTGTGAAATTCTTAGTGATATAAGAATTAAGATGCTGGTACGTTTTCCCGATTTTTTAAAGAATGCATGTAACACTGTTCATGATGCGACTGACCAGCAGAAAAAAATCCAGAATTTGCGTACCGGTAGACTGCACATATTCACAAATGGTGTGATATGAATGGGGGGATGTTGACGTTTGTTGTGTTATAATTTTGGACAGATATGACATATTTTTCCTTAAAAAAAACAAGAATTTTCGTCTTCAAGGCCGAAAAAGTACCATTTTCAGTGATTTTTTTTTTTTGCTTATTATTGTGCCCATCACAATCTACAGCCATTTTCTGTGTAGAACTATTCATTTACAAAACTACAGTGCTAGCGCTCCAGTTAGCGAGCGATTTGAAAATACTAAGCAAAGTCGGAATTTCGGATCCAATTTACGTGGGCCTTTGCCGAGTATGAATTAATGGCGGGCAGATCTATATCGAGCGGTGATCCGATGCACGAGAATCCAGTCCGAACAGCAACAAAATATGTTAATTGATGGATATTTGTTGTTTGATTTGAAAGGTAAATTTAATCATTTAATAAATTTATTGGACAGATTTGAGGTTAATTTCTGAATGGCATTCATATGAACTATCCTATATGAGGTGATCACTCTCATGCTTCGTTTTTTGAGTGAGATATTTTTTTTCTCGACATAATCATTTCTACAACGAATTTATTTGATGAGCTAAAAGTTCTGTGGATCAAAACAGTGCCACAAGATGTTCCAAACCTTAATTTGAATTGTTTTTCGAATGTTTTCATGAGGTAGGGATCCCGGTTCTACAGTTTGTTTTCTCGGGATTGGCGTCCCTTCCCTGACAATGCTTGGCGCATCTGTTGGAAACGAGTTGATGCTGCGAACACTAGACTAGTTCTGATTTTTTGTTTGTTTGTTTTAAGCAAGCCTGCAAAGATTCCAAGAAGCTGAACTTAATCTAATCTATATAGCCATGCCAGGGATAGATTTAAAGAAGGGGGAGACTTGGTCATTTAGTGACAGTAGAGTGCCTCATATCATCCCATATGAGGCATATGACTGGCATGAAGAAATCACATAGATCTAGATCTCTAAACAAACTCGCCACAATTTTTCAGTTGAAAATCTTTGCAACATTTTAAAAATCTTTAAAATGTCATTTACAATCAATTTACATTTGTGATATGTGTATAAAAATTGTGGAGCAAAAAAAAATTTTTGTTTTCATTTTTGGCGTTTTTAGCTTCTAGACCCTCACTCGGTAACTAATTGACAAAAAGCTAATTGAGTCAACGTCCTGAAAAAAAATAGATACCGTATTTGTGTCTATTTCTGCAACTCCAGAAAATTTCATAGCCCTAGTGCATGACAGAAAGATTTTATCATCACCTGAAATTGACACAATGTGTGATTTTAGCCAAAATTTTTCACAAATTTAACAGAGATGCTGATTTTGGAATGTCATAGTTATTTTATTTCTCATACCAGAGCCTTCATATTACTTTTCTCTCTGTTCTCATTCTGTACTGTTTCTTGGTGTTTTTGTTTTGTACATAGTTTTCTTCCTAACAGGTTGGTTTTGCCTCAATATTGGTGGAACATGAAAAGTGCAAATGGACCAAAAAAACCCAGATATTTTGAAAAGTCATAATTTTTTTGTTTTTCAAGATACAAAAAAGTAACGGCATCTTTGTTTTCAGCTCAAAGAGCTCTATCAGAATAGCCAGGCCAAATTGAGGTCACTCTGCTTTTCAAAATCACTTTCTAATACCTAATTTAAATCTAAAATTATTATTACAATGTACCCCTCCCCTAACTAATCTAAGCTTAACGGGTTAACCCTAACCCTAAGGCTGGCGA
Source organism: Peronia peronii (assembly GCA_039654565.1). NCBI lineage: Eukaryota > Metazoa > Mollusca > Gastropoda > Systellommatophora > Onchidiidae > Peronia > Peronia peronii. The sequence goes on from JBCEWB010371795.1 coordinate 4,861, forward strand.
TATTTGGACAGGGGCCCCAATATTTGGATTGGAATATAGGGACACGTATCCGAATATTGGGTTAGAGTTATAGTGACACGTGTCTGAATTTTCGACTTGTTGTATTGGGACATGCAAAATAGTATCCTCAAGGGACCAGTTTTTGCCGGGGACCAGTTTTCGCTGCCTGGTATGTTTCTGTGTTTACATCAGTGTTTTTGTGATCGCGCATGCGTGATTTCTCTTGTTTCGTTTTCCAGGAATGATGTCACGCAAATAGTGCGGTGGTTTTTTTTGTTTCAAATTTTTGTGAGTTTTTTTTTCCTTCTAAATCACTTTCCAAGGTAAGAAAAACAATCAGACCTGCAAAAAATCACTTTTTCGCGATTACTTTTGGTTTTTAATGAAATTGATGAGAAGAAGCTTCAGATGATGAAAGTTTTAATTTTTTCATCTTGGTGTTGCCAGTTGAAATGAAGTAGACAACAAACACCTAAAATGGAAAGGAATTCTGGCCCAATTCTCCCGTTTTCTCTAGCAAACCAAATGAGTATTGTTAGCAATTTTCATTGTTTCTTTTGTAAGTCTGAATGACAGGCACATTATCCAGTGAAAAACACGTCTCTTTTTCAACTTCTTTTGTGTGCTGTCCCCGTTTCAGAGTTTTTCAATAAAGTTCAAGTTCAAGCACTTTGGAGTTCTCCAAGAATCTCCTTTACAATTTAAGTAAATTTTCAACAATAACACGATAGATAAGGACTGGAAAAATGACCATCTGAATTACCATACTCATGGCGAAATCTGGTCCCAACCAGCGATCAGCTTCTCATTTGCCCCGGATCTGACCCCATTCAGGCGGAGGCTAAGTAGGTCAAAATAACGGCTCATTTGGACTGCAAAACATGGTGTCAGGATCTATGAATAATGCACCTTCCCAATGTAATTGAAATTCCTACTTCAATCCCAATATTTCTGTTGATATTTGGTATGTTTTCTCTCACTGTGCTTAGAGCGGCAAAAACTGATCCCACTAGGATAATAGAAATTTTTATTGAAATACATGTACTTATTACTCGCGTCTCCGTTTCTTGGACAAGGTTTGAGGATCATATCTTTGTTTAAATAATATTGTGGATTAAGTTATTAATATTGAAATTCATATTTTCATTTTTTAAGCTTTTATCTTGATGATTTTAATTCTGTGATAAACTGTATTCATGTTCAGTTAATAAATTGCACTGAAAATGTTTGGTGTGCCATATGACACAGGCATGATTTTTTTTTTTTAAATTCCGTGGCAGATTTTTGTTTTCTTCTAAAATAGATTTTGGAAAATAAAAGTTGAAAACCATTCCACAGAACATTGAAATGCCCCTCCCCCCTTTAAAAAAAAATATTGTATTACATGTAGACCACAAGCTTTGTGCCTAAAGGACCTGAGGATCAGTGGATAAGGAAGGTGTTCGCATTACTTGATTTCCACTTAATATCAAATTACACTAATTTGAATCATGACCATCCATTCCATTCTGGACATAAAGCAAATAGGCTACAGCTTGCTTCAAACTGAATTTGACATGATACACATGCCGAATAGTGTGAACACCCTATTAACACATCAACTCTAGATCTAAATTTGTCGTAGATCTACAATGTAAAGGAATAAGGATTTTATTGTTTGGGTGCAATGAACCTCATTAAGTGCTGCCATTGTTTAGATCTAAGTGATTTCAGTGCTGTACAAATTTAATTCAGATTCAATTTCTTTGAAGGTGGCGAAAATATGTCCTTTCACCATGACTGAACTCAAACAATGACCACTTCACTGAGCTGGTTTGCACGCCACCGGAGATAGCCGTGATCTAAAAATAGCATCCTTGTCCTAATATATAACCAGACATGTGTCTTCATAGCGACTCTAGGGGAACGCAGTGGCTCTGTGGTTTGGCGTCTGCTCACGGAGAAAACAGGCCGGGATCGACCCGTGGATCCTGCATCGGGGGATGGAAGGACACGAAGATTGAAAACCCGCATTTTTTCAGTGACTCAATGGTCTAGCCTTCTTGGATAAGGGCGAATATATTTCGGAGGTCCTGTGTGTACATTATGCATGTTAAAGAACCCTTCGCAGTTCAAAATCGATGAAAGAGTAGGCTGCATGTCGCTATCCGGGCAAAATTTCCAAATTCCAAATTTCTACCCACAGAATTTCTCAGCAAAAATTGGCAACTTCTAAAAGCCGAGATAATCCTACTTTCTTTGGATTGAAAGGCTTAAGAAAAACAAGCAATAGCGACTCAGTAACCCTAAACCCAAAGTAAACAGCACAACACCAATAAATAATCAACTGAAAAAGTTTACTTGCCATTTAAAACACTCAGACAACACCAACGCAGTTATGACATAATCCTATTGACATCATTTAATTGGAATACAGTAATCGATATGTGTCATTTTTGCAACTTCCATAGTAGAAACAGACCAGGACCACGAAACGAGAGTAGTGCCTAGATCTAGTTCACTTTTTACAACTTATTACTATTCTGTTAAGATCTATATCTATGAATCATCTAGACTAGAGACACTAGATCTAAATATGGAGTCTAAATCTGAAATGAAAATAAGAGTTTAAATTACAATGAAAAAAATACTTGGAATTGAATGTTTTTTACTTTGTGTCAGTGACACTTACATTTACTAGATGTAGATCTATAGAACTGGAGGGTCATGCATCCGAATGGTGTTCGCATCACCCGGTAGAGTAGAGTCGGGTAACTTCGTCACACTGAGGGGGGTCCTTTCTATATCTCTTTTGCTGTGCATCGCATGGTGACATGCTCTAGAAAAATAAACATCTGGTTGACGGATAGACTGATGAAGAATCACTTAAAATTACGAGGGGCTTCATATACTCATATGAAGATTGATTCGGTTTTTAAGTGTTCTATCTGCTGTCGGATATCTTCGCCAACCCAGCAGGGAAATCCGCCATGCATGGAGGGTAATTTCATGACTCTCTATTTACAGCGTTTTTCTTTCTTTGTTTGTTTACTGTTTTATTTTTGTTTTATTATTATTTTTTCTTTATTTCAATATTTTAATGTATCTCAGAATCATTTCAAAATAAAAGCAAAATGGTTAAATTGGATCACATACATAATAATTCTTTAACTAAACTGGTAGCTGTACTTGTGAAAAGCTTATATGAAATGACAGACAAATTTCTTAACTGAACAACAAGCATTAACTTGTTGATTAGAATATGAAATGACAGACACATACTATAAATAATTACCTTGTTGACTAGAATAGGACTATCTCCAAAAAACAAAAAAAAACTATCACAATTGATGTTATAATATTTAAATTCTAATCATTTCCCTTCTTTGCTGCTTCTCATTCGAATTTCCTCTTTAGTGCTTTTGCTTTTCTCTCTTGCTTTGCGGCTTCCTCCTTAGCTTTTTTCTCTATGCAAGTCTCTTCTCCTCAATAATTTCTTCACTTGTGAGGAGCCAGTGTTTAGTTATTGGTTTGCCTTTTCTGTTTTGTGGATTGCTTGCTGGTGATGGTTTTGTTGTGAATACATCTTCAATTTCAGCGTTCCAGTTTGCAGAAGTTGGTAAATCTTCATTGACAGTGTCAATTTCAATATATTTTCCCTCAAGGTTAATGATCATATTGTTTAAAAAGATGACATCATTCATCTCTGGAGAGGATACGTCGACTCCTTCAGCTGTTAATATAGGTGGGGTTGAGGAGGCAGCTGGCCCATTCACAGTAGTGTCAGATGAGGTGGCAGTACTTTCAAGCCTCGTCGGTTGATGTTCATTGATGCTTTCCATTTTGACGGGCTGAGAGGATAGGTTGGGGTTAGTGGTTTCTGGTTCAGTGGGTGAGCTTGTAGTCGTAGCACTCGCAGGCATTGACAAAGCCACTGCTGGAAAAAATAACTGTATTCGTGTCTGGTCAATGGACAGACTCCTGTTGCCTCAGATGCCTTCTGCCAAAGCTCTGGCTGCATTGTCTTCATCCAGGTCTCATTCAAAAGTCTTGGCCATATGACCTTGTTGATAGTGAGACCAGGGTTTGCTGCCAAGAATTCGGTATAGATTTGTCTGTATGTTGTCTTCACAGGCTTGAAAACAACACAGTCCAGTGGTTGCAGCATATGTGTTGTGTGAAGGGGAAGGGCAAGAATGTAGATATCTTCTTCTTTGGCTATTTCCAATATACCCATGACTTCAAGGCTGTGGTGGGAGTCCAAAATTAATAACTGGCATCTGACAACACCACAATGCTTCAAAAACGCATCCTGGAACCACTGTACTCCAATGTCATTGTTCATCCATGCATTCAGCTGAAACACCCAAAAGGTCCCATCTGGGACATCATGGATAGCGAAGGACTGAATGAATTTGATGGTCTTGCCAACACACAGAGAAGAGGCATCGCCAGCAGCGTTAAACACACCATGGTGGTGATGCTTTCCTTTGAGGGACTACATCTCACCACCAAGTTCTGTGCTCCCTTCTGGGCGATCACTTTAGAGGCATCTGGATTGAACTGTTAGCCCATCTTGTCACAATTTCACACCTGTTGTGGTTTATCAGTGAGACCAAGTTAGGTGATTGATGCTTCCAAGTTATTAAATTGATGCTTCCAAGTTGTTAAAGTAACTGTTGACTACCGGCCTTGTCATCATTGACAGCCAAGTAGAGGCACAGTTTTCAGAAGTGCAAATAACTAGGTCTGTTTCTTAACTTTATACCAGTAATCCTGTCCAGGTAATCCATTCTTGAACCAAGTTTTAGGCCCAGGTTCTTTGCCACAGCACCAGCTTTTAAGAGAAATCATTTTTTCATCACTGGGAAGCCAGCTTCTGCAGCTATGATGACTTTATCACATATAGCATTCTCGATATGTGATGGAATGCTTCTTTCTCATCCTGCTCTTCTTTCCAAAGAAGATCTGCTGGAGATGTGGTCAGTTAGTGTCTTCTTGGGGACATTAAAACTCTTAGAGGCACCAGGACAACTTTGACTCTCTTTGACGGCCTGTATTACTTTTTGTAAATCTTCACTAGAATATTTATTGTAAATATATTTAGTAATTTTCCCCATTTTATCCTATAGATAAGTTCAAAGCAAATTAATTTTTATAAATATGGGGTGCTATTCACTATCAGTGCATCATCAGACCGGATAGGGTGTCAAAATTAGCTCTAATTTTAGTACAGTAGTAATGTCAGTCAAAAGACCTGCAGACTCTGGAGCAAAAGACTGAGTTATATTTTAGTGGACTGTGAATAGTACCCAGTTGCATGGTCAAATATTATCAGTCAAAACTTTGCCTTGATTTATTAGATAATTCAAAGCATTATTTTCAGGATATTGAGAGTGGCTAATTTAACCTATGGTTATGGCGAATTTCTGGGTGAAAGTACCGTTTCTCTTTTTTAGAAAAAAAAAAATGTAACCAACTGATTAGACAGACAAATAAACAACGCAGGAACAGCAGAAATGTCCTTTACATGTAAAATACTAAGAGATTGATAACTCTAGCGATATGAGACAGCAAAAGGAACGGTTTGAACAGAAGCGCAATTATGAGAAATGAGAGTGGCAAGAGTAGGAACAGACGACATGCGAGTTCAGTCTAGGCATAGACTAGACATGATGTAGATTTTAAGTAAGACTCGATGTGACGACGGGAGTGTCTGTTGACAGTATTCATTGGTTACTATTAAATGGCGGGAATCTGATGATGTGATGACTTGGACTCGTCTGAGGATAGGTAGGATGAGTTATTCCATTTCAGAGTTCACTACTTGAGTTAGGTGGTGAAGTTACCGACCTGGTGAAGTTACCCGACTCCATGCTATATGCATCGTGTCAGATTGTACCAATATGCACCAAAATTGGCTGATTTCTTTTGGACATGCAGCTTTTAAAGTTGGCCAATTTTGGCTCAGATTGGTGCAATCTGACATGAGGCAGACAGGTGATGTGAACACACATCCAAATGTACTGACCCTGCAGTCTTCTAGATCTAATGAATTACAGGCAGTCCCCAAAAAAGATTCATGATGGTAAGTAAATTTAAGTGTTTCTCTGTAGCTAATTCCAACTACAAAGACTCTTGTGGCACTAAAGATCTGTTTATGTGTCATGAAAAGATCAATGACACTAAATTTTTTTTTTTTTTTAAATTTTTTATTTATTTATTTTTTTTTTTAGTTTTTGAAATTCATGCATAGTGACAAGTCTGTTACATATCAACATTATAATGTGAATAATATTGTTTTGCCTTCATCTTTTAAGGGAGGAAGATTCCAGTGGTGATAAGAAAGAGGAGAAAGGTGGCAAATCTCAGTCAATATTTGAACAGTTTAATATACCTCGTCCAACTCTACAACTCAATCCATTCACAGGTAAGGCTCAGCAACTTTGTTTCACATGTACATATAGAGGTATAAATCTACATTCTTTAATATTTTTCACATTAAGTTGTATCAAAAACTGATGAGATGAAATATGACAGTATTGCCACATGTGGAGAATTTAGGATTTGTATAAAGATAATTAAAGTATACATTATAGTATACATTTGCATCAAGAAGTGAACCAGCCACTCACAAGTGGTAGTTCTACAAGTGACCTGCCTGCCTGTTAGTCTGGACAGCCCACACAATGTAGAAAAACATTCAGGGCTCTATAACATTTCCTTTTCAGGGCCAATCTTTGCAAATTTTCAAACTCAAAGAATACAGAGGAATTTGGTATCAAACTTTAACTTAAGGTTTGTAGTTTCAAAATATTTTATTATGCAGCTAGAAGAAGTGCAGAAAATGTGAACAGCGACAAAATATAAGCACAGCTACTCATAAATCATCTCAGACATGTTGCCATTACAGGAAATGCAATTTTCTTCTTTTGAGTGTTCCACCCTGTTGCTTGGGTTTGTTTTGATTGTTGACCCCACCCAAGCTTCTAAGGCCTATATAGGATTCCCGACTGGCATTGCGCTCCCTCATATCCCCTCCCTAGCTCCACCCTTCTTAAGATGTGATTGTTGAAATTGAGACACGACACGATGAAATCAGGCGCTCGTCAAATTTTGAGGATATGGAGGTATTGGTATCACTGTGAAGATTATTCATTTCCCTTTCTGTGGGTGCAAAAAGTTTGCTCTACATTAAGTAGAAGTTTAGATATTGGCAATTAAAAACGATGGAGATGACTTGCTGCTCTAGTTGAAAGTAGTGAGAAAATGGCGGATCATTTTTGTAAATCCTTATTAATCTTTGTTAGGCCATGCCACTAAATTACAATTTTTGGGCTTTTACTCAATCTTTTTCAGCAGATTTGACTCTGAAATGTATTTTTAGACTGTTCTGTGAAGAAGAAAAAAATGCGTTAAAAATTCATTCACTGGTGAAAACACGTGATTTCTCCGGTCGCCTCAGTTTGACGAGCGCCTGATTTCATCTTGTCGCGTCTCAATTAGTCATTGATAGAGGAACTGTACTCACAAATAAATGTGTATTACAAAGGGGTGTCAAGTTTGCCATCCCAAATATTGAGACCTTTCTGTTACATATTCATCCATAACCTATCATAACTCCTTGGACCAAGTCAATTCATAAAGCAGTGTAATCATATTTGTGTCATAGTAGTAATAAATGGTATCTCAATATTAATTGTAAACTATCACTCCTCTAGCAGCATGGATTAGGTTCATTCCTGTTACATTAGATGGCACAGTGTTTGACTCATGTGCCTACAAAGAAACATGTCCATCTGATCTCATGATGGCATAGCATGAGAACACAAGAAAGCTATCTAATATCATCAATATGTAAATGAACAATTACATATACTGCTTTAGCTTTCATTCATATACAGTTGTAGCTCACTTCTACCCATGATACTGATGACTGCTGGTCAATGCAAAACTTGTCGAGTGGGCCTATTTGTTGGGGATATCTACATGTAGCTAGTACTGAATAACAAAGACTACTTGATATTTTTCTTGTGTATCCGTTGTTTCTTTTAATTCCAGTCTTCAGACCATTTGAGAGGACTTAGGCACCCATATGGCCTTTGATTTTTATTCCTCTGTTCCATCTAACAGAATTTCATCTTTTTTCTCACCAAGCAACATTTCCATTGAGTATTAAAGATTGTTCAATGAGCTGCCTATCATGGCAACAGTTTGACAAAAGCTGATGAATCCTGTAAGTTTGAACGCAGAGTACTGAAGGGTCAGTGCGTCAGGGCGGGTGTTCACATCACCTGTGTCCACATAGTGTCAGATTGCACCAGTTTGAACCAAAATTGGCTCATTTCAGTAGATTTATGTTCAGAGGAAATCTCCTGTTTTGGTGCAAATTGATGTAATCTGACAGGGTGCACATACCAAGTGACGCATTGATCCTTCAGTCCTATAATGAGAAATGTCATAGTGGAGCAAGTCTGTATAAATACCACTGTCACATGACTTTGTGTATAGATACAGGCTGCACATATTATGGGTTGATATTCAGGTCTTAATTTTGTGAACAGCTGTTGGTAATTTCAGTGTTAATGTGCTATGACTGAAGGTGTCTGTCCTACCTGTTGTACAGCAGTGGCATTTGTATCATGTCTTATAAAACTTTTATAATTTATTTTCATTACAATAATCACACACGGCATCTACACAGCGGTGCACTTAGTTAAGTGCCTCTCGATGGTGTGCTGATCTGGACCAGCGACTGGTCACGCTACCTGCGCACCTGCCCAAAATCTCACCTGCCTCAAATAATATGGCATAACATTCTATTATTGCTGTATTTCACAAAATTATGACTTCTAATTTGAGGTGAAAGAGATCGATATTTTTACAAAATTTTACATAATAACATTTTTAAAAAAACGAAGTGGCTAGCCGGACTTATTGACAACACCTGTCGTTTTGGATTATTGTATTATAATGTTAATTTTTCCCAAGAGTTAACAGTTGTCCGTGGCCAGATGGATAGTGACAAAACTGATATTCTGATAAACCCGGGTTCAAACCTCAGCCATGTCTTTTTTTTTTTTTTTTTAGTAATAAAACATTTAATGTGTGTGTATTTGACATAGTTTTTGTGTTTATTTATATGTACAACTTTGAGGGATAAATTGAAGGAGATGCTTTTGCTAGATACATCTTGCATACGTCATCCTCTGAGAGTGAAAGGTTCATCTCCAACTCCAATGAGTTCACATCTAGATCTATATAATTTCTCTTCTATTCCTTGCAACGTGAGCGTGTTTGTGTCTTCTTGACAGAACATTTGTATTTTTATGTCATTTTTGTCTTTTTTTTTTTTTTTTTGAGGGTATAGTTGAAGGAGATGTACTGTCATGTAGAATAGACCGATCTGGATCTAGATCTAGATCTAGACCTGATTTAGTGTTTCAAATATTAAAAAAAGAAAAAAAGATCGTCAAGCTTGATGATAAAACTTAACCCATCATTTACTGATTAGCATATTTGTAACTAAAAGTGTTTACAGCTGCACGCACATGCCTTCCACCCTCTCCCAAAGGAACATGGTGCGGACATAGACTTTCATGGCCACATGATAATGACACGGACTGAATAACCCGGCTAGACTTCAAGACTATATGGGCTTAAGTCCGGCTAGCCATGGCCTTAAAAAAATTAATAAAAATAAAATCATGCGTTAAATCCTTTCCATTTTTCTCATGAGTATAATACATACATATATAAATAGCCTACATCAGTTTAGTTCGTTCTATGAAGACAGTTAGATGCTTTGTGGGTTTAAAGTTTGACATCCCTCTCAGCAAGCATACCTGAGTGTTGATACAGTATTCCATTCGTTTTGGAATCGAATTAGTGCTCCTTTATTTTATTTATATAACAACTTGTTTCCATCAGTGACAGAACATCATTATTAGAATTTTTTATCCAAGGATATTGATAATGAAAATCCAGATTATTGCAAATTAGAAAACACTATGTAATAGGCCTATACAGTGGAACTCTGATATTAAGAAATTGAAGAGATCAGGATTTTTATTTCTTAATATCAGAATTTCTTAATATCCAAAAGAGACCATAAAACAATGGGGATGACCCATACATTGACTCATTGTTACTATTAATTATTTCCCCTGATAAGTGTCCCCTTACAAAGCCTGCACATGCATTTTGGTCTAACAATAAAATTATTTTTTTTTAACAATGAAATGTTGAAACTGGTAGGCTACTGAACGATATGTCTTACTCTGCGCTGAAAGCTAGAGTAATGTGCTGCAATTTGTAAGGTAAACAATAAACGCGGTTTAATTGATGGTCACTCCAAGACTGTTGTCTGTGCGTGTTAGATCTACGATATTGCAGGACATTCCTTAACAGGGTAAAAATTACTCCTCATCTCCTCCACCTGGCATGCGCTGCCCAAACTGCTTTACTGTCACCTTCGTGGACAAAGAAACACTGTCCCCACCCCAGGTTGTTGTACCTGGCCTAGCCAATTGCATAAGTATCACGTAAATGTTGTCTCACCTTTTTTTTAACCATTCGAGTGTAATCAGAGCCGGTGGGCATTGTTAGGAGTGAATGAACAAACAAAAAGCTGGTCGCGCGCTCAGTTTAACCATCTTCGGCATGCCGCCACGTGGTTTTACTCGTCACTTCTGGGAAAATTATTTCTTTGATAAGTGAGATTGAGAGGATTGGCATTTCGCAAATTCCGAGATTTTTTTACAAGAAAGAATAAAGACATAAAACGGGACTGCATCTTCTTTTCTTTATTACCGAAATTTCGCAACATCCGATTTTATAATATCAAGAGTTCCACTGTATAATATATTTATACAGATACATAAAAGAACTGTCAAAAATATTTAAGTGGTTGGTTTTAAAACTGTCGTAACAGCTTACTTGCAGTTTTCATTTGTTTTTAACTGTGCAATCTTTCAAGATTTTCAGTGTGTTTGTATCATTATGAGCGCATGTGATGAAAATGTGTACCCACCACAACTTTGTGAATGATAATACCAAGCTAGATAGAGACTGATGTCACTTTTAGAGGCATTGTAGGCAAATATTTTTTCCTTCTTTTAAGTACTCTGTGATCTGTCACCACAAATACGGCATAGTTCTTCCATTCATTTTGTCTTTTACATGTGTGATCCATCATTATGTAAGTCTTGGAGGGAATAAATCTATATTAGTGTGGATTATCTATAGTGCCGATATAAAACATATCTGCTTGTATGTTCGCATGTTTGTATGTTTTCATTTTTATTTTGTTTGTTATATGAAACAGATATACTCATCATCTAAAATCATGTAACTGAATCACTCTATATGCATGGCAAGAGGTAGCAAGAAAGTCAGATGCCAGGGTCTGTCATAGTAAAATCGTAATATCTTCGGCCAAACTTCATTGAACCACTTCATACTTTCACGATGCATTTATCAGCCATTTGACTAGAGAATGCAAGAAAATCTCCTCATTTTTATCGCTTTGTTTTAATAATTTTTTTATGTATGCATAATAATCGCCTAAGTTTGAAATAATGAACTGACTTTAAGCTCTTCCAGCGGAGCTGAAAATGCTACTGCCTCAATGAAATTTGCATACAACTCTGCCAATGAGTAGACTAAAGCTGTTATAGAGTTTCACTGTCTGTACTAAAATGCAAAGGCCAGGAGTGAGCTATAAAGTTATGGAATTTTTCTTATCTCACGCTATAACGCCAGGTGGGGGGAATCTCCTGCCAGGCACATGCTGATCCCGCTGACCTCATGATTTATTACCCGCCATGTTCAGCGCTGGCAATAAACTAAGTGCTACACTCTCACATGGCACGGAATACGTGGTGCACAGCAAACATTTCGTCATTCTGTATGTGATAAACAAAAAAAGAATTCAATTTTTAAAACTTAGCTATACCCATCAACTTTTCTGAGGACAATGGTGCCATTGCATTCTTCTACTATCAACAAGACATTTTTAGCCACAGAGAAAAGGGGCTTTGTTGTTGTTGTTGTTTTCTCCATCCTATCATTAACACTTATTAATTTTTGCGGGAGTGACTATAATCTCTGATGGGAATTTTAGTCTCTGAAGCTAAAACCCTTGATGTTTTTTTGTGCATTGCTTACTCTGTTACTTTGTAAAACTTCACAGTATCTCAATATTGATGCATATTCAACTTAAATTGGTAGTGCAACATCAATTTGTTGTGTCAAGTTTCCTTTTGTTTTTGCCTCTCATGAAATGTTACAGTTGTATTGTAAACCCACTGACATACAAATTAGAAGGCTTCTTAAATCTGAGATTTTAACAATTAAAGAGATGGGATCGTTAAGACTACTCTGGTCATCTTGTTGTTTTCTGTAACTGACTGTAAATCGGGCATGACATCATTCTTCCTGAGGGCATATTATTGGGATACTTGAATGGGCCTATTCAATATGTAAGCAATAGTACATCAAAAGAAATGATGATCATGAGAAGAGTATCAAATAGATGTAGTCTCTTTGTTTATACCATATTAAATAATAACGCACTTGACCCACTCAACAAGTTTGGCATTAGAGCAGAAGTGAGCTATGATTGCTACGAATGAAAGCTGAAATGGACTGAGTATCTATTAGTTTATATATCACCTAGCTCTCTTGTGCTCTCACTTTATGCCACCATTAGATTACGTATAATATTTCTTTGTAGTCACTGCTGCCCCGTCAACATAACCGATCTGATCTACTAAGAATGATCTGTTCCCGAGGTCAGAGGGATGATAGCTTGCATTTTACCTTGAGATTCTGCAACATGAGTGTAAATGTGTGGTGATTTGGTCCAAGCAGGTTATCAACACATCCGTAGTGGAAATAGTCTATGTGACGAGGGGTGATAAAAGTGACATCCATATGAAATTGACATGTCTTCACTGGCTCATTGCAAATATTATCATATTTGAAGAAAGGATGGAGTTAGGGGAGGGATCAGAGGAAGACATTGGTCACTAAGGTGGTTCGATGTAGGCCTGCATTATGTCACTCCACAGCCAAGGCAGAGTCAAAACAAACACTATGAGGCTAAAATATTAGTGCCAGCAGATGTCACGTTTATCATCCTTTCTTTTTTCGTCAGTAGTCTGATGTTGCCATTGGATCTGAAGCCTTGTTTTGTGAGTTGCACAGCTTCGTAGTACAAAGCTGTACAGAAAGTATGTCATGACGTTAATGGCATAGACAGCCAGCAAAAGAAATGCAAAACTGCAAGTTGACTTATTTTGCAAAATAAACACATTAATGGTGATTTTTTTTTGCCAAAATAACATTGCTGAAAGAAATGTTTTTGCCTATTATTTAGAAGTTTATTATTTTACAGCTTAAGGCATAAGTTGTCAGTGACATTGCACTACCACTTTAAATGCAGATCATTGATGAGGAAAAGTGAGAGTAAAGGGATAGAAAACGATTATAATGAGCCGTTCCCATTTGAGGCTTAAGCAATATAAAATTAAGTTTTATGGGACGCTCACAGTCGTCAGTGTCCAAATGAACAAGCGACCAGTAGTGATTGTACTATCACTTAAGGGTTCATTCCTCAGTGAGGTTGTGCCATAATTTTGGTTTGTTTGTTTCGTATATTATGTGGGTATTTGAGATAATTTTTGTATTTTTCTGTGCTTTTTTTTTTTTTTTTTAAATTTTGAGGGGATAATTAAAGAAATATTTTCACTAGATCTGTCATCTGGTGAGAATGGCATCTTTTTTTTTTTTATGTATGTTTTTGTGTGATTTTGACAAGTTTTTTTTTTTTTTTCTTTTTCTTTTTCTTTTTGAGAGTGTAGTCAGAAGAGATTGGGCATGTTAGACTTAGCCCATGGACTTTAATTCTTTCTTGATCTAAATATTATGCCAGGATATTACATGGCAATAAAAGCATATCAGAACCAAGATATTGTCAATATGTGTTGGCCCATTCCATGAAAGGTCACCAAAAATATGAAAAAATGAAAATGACAAAACAGATACAGTATCGTGTTGACACATTTGAATTCAACATCTCTGCCATACAAAACAAGGTATATTGAAAACTGTAATTGAAATCTTGTGTTTATGGCAAAAATGCTTATAGCAGTTGAATGTTATTCTTAATGATAAAATAAAATGCCTGTTATCATTATGCTTATTATTCTCTCAGCATATCTTTTGATAGACTGCAAAGACAATTTCTGGTCATATACTTCTGTTATATCAGCATCAATCAAAATGTACCCCTCTCAGAATAATACAACACATTTAAAATAATACATCCACATAAGTTTTTATTCACACTTATGAAAAAGAGCTATATTCAAGTGATTGATATGAGTATACTTAGTTGACAGTAAGAAATATCTCAGTGATTTCAGTGACATTACCTGTGTTACACCAGAAGTTATGTTTGCCACACTCATACATTATTGACAGATCTTCAAAATTCTGATAGAAGTAGGCAAGGTAAAACACCATAGCCATTCATAGTCATGTCATTGCTCAAGAGACTGAAGTTAAAACTTAAATTTGAACTGACCACGCACTAGTGGAATGTGTGGACATTTTTGTGAATCATTGTAGACTTCATTCATCATGTCTGGCCACTTCCATTTCTCAATAAAAGTTGGCCTCATGATATTCACCATCACTCTGCTCTCTTCTATCCCTGTCTCTTCCCCTGGTAACCGCTTCTCATCATAACACAAGGGCCCGGTCAACAGACTAGAAAATCAGCTTTCTTAACTGGCTCACTTGCATTCTCCATTCCCTTTTTAAGTACAGGTCATACACCTTGCATAGGACTTCTTTGTTGTGTGTTTGCATGGTGACTTCTCTGCATGGTTTCCTAATTCCAGAAACTTATTGCACATTTTGCCAAGGGGTCTCTGGTTCAAGCACAGTGTCAATCTCATTTTATGAGATAGGTTTGACATTCACATTTGGTGCCAGCTCACTGTCCACTCTTGCAAATGCTGAGAGCACTGGACTGCACTGGACTACAAGCAGATTTAAAAAATAAAAATAAATAAAAAATCCAATTATAGTATATATTCTGTACAAAGTTAGACAAGATTGGTATTTCTGTGTACAAATTTCTTTCAGTGTATAGATCAGTGTCCACAAATCAATTCATTTTTTATCCCTACTAAGTAAACAACAAAATCACACCTCTGCAATAATGGTGATGTTTGGTCTGTTTTCAGGATTTACAAGGATATTATGATCCTTAGCTCAGCTGTAATGTATTCAATTTTTACAGGACTACCTTTCACACCACGTTATTATGAACTTCATCGCAAGCGCACTACACTGCCAGTTTGGGAGTACAAAGAACGATTTGTGGATATGGTTACAAAGCATCAAACTATAGTACTTGTTGGAGAAACTGGATCAGGAAAAACAACACAGGTAAGATAAGGGAAGAAAATCAAAAAGAGAGACCAAATGATCTTTCGCATGTGCAATTTCCCTCTTTGCCATCAGACTACTCTGAGGGTTTATGGGTCTTAATGGAATGTACTGATAGGGTGTTTAACTCTGGTTTCTGTCAAGCGAGATCAGTGGTGCCAACATTTCTCCCTATTCTCACTAGTTTCAAAATAACACATTTTTACAGACTAGCTCTTTCAGAAGCCTGGTGAACCCCATATTTTTATTTTTAATGGTGACAGACATCAAACATTCCACTTCCATCTTGTTCATTAGCATAACTATAGCTTTGTTTTTACAGTTCAACTTTATATCACTATCAAATAATTCATGTTGATAGAGATCAAAAACAGACACCTTTTGTTCTAGAGCTTTTATTTCCACATACTACTTCCAGTTCACACAACACAACCAAGACCCCCCGCGGGGGCCCGGGGTTTATAAACAGGTTCTCTGTTCCCACCTGCAGGTGGTGTAAGCCCGCCATCGGTGGGGTGTCTCCCATGGAGTGCCATCCTCAACATCCCAGGAGAGACATCTCTTCTCTCTCTGCTTGCTCCTGTCTTCTGTCCCGCTTTCTTTCCTCATTTCTTCCTTCACGACCGCCATCAGTACCCGGTCCAGTGAAAACATAGGTCTGACTGTCTCTCCTATGATTATGTAGGCACCCTGTTGACCGTGGGGTGCGACCCGTAAGGGGGGAGAATGGGATCCTGGTAGTTGAGGTGGCCCAGTCT
>JBCEWB010371904.1:6575-16758 GCA_039654565.1 Peronia peronii
CCCCCCCTCCCCCCCCCCCCCACAGAGCAACTCTTGAATGATTAATGAGGCACTATTTTAATTATTTTATTACAGAATTACTTCTTTTTATACAGAAATCGCGCTATGGCTCCCAAACCTTGTGTTTATCTTAAATTCAAGCCCTCTCGTATAATTGGATTACTAGCCTTCATAAGGACTGCACTGAAAGCAAAAGTAATGTAAAGAAAAGCAGAGGTAGAATAATGTTAGTTTTAGCCCTGAAAAGATCTGTTGATGCATCGGTTTTAGCCCCGAAAAGGACTGTTAATCTTTAGTCCTAAAAAGGGCAGTTGAGTAAGTTTTACCCATGAAAAGGACTATTAATAAAGTTTTAATACTGAAAACAGTTAAAGGAAGCCATTACAAACTCTGTTAGGGTGTCTACATAAGTGAGTCAACCGCACGCGAAAAAAAACTAGCACAATGTAGAATCTGGCCTATCCCATCACAGTGCGAGAACCAACATCATAACTCCAGCGCAGCACTCTGTTATAGTGTAACCTACACACTTTGTAATACATGTAACATGTGTAGTATATTTATGTGTATACCTGTACTGTAGGCTCTGCCAGGATGCTTGATTATCGATCGATTGCTCGGCAGCACTGGCCCTGGTACACTGTTTATCCCTCCCCCTCCTCCCATGAACACATGGTCTACATACACTGTGCACAGGGCACAATACATTGTCTAACCTCTCTCAATCCATCCGCAGCACTGTCTCCTTTGTTTTCAAACCGCCAGCATGCATGTTGATGGAAATCACATGGAGATGACAATAGCCGATTTTTACATTTGTGGTGGTGCTGACTGGGTTCGATTTAAAGGAAACTCACGGCGATGGCTTCGAGTTATGCGAGAGGCATTTAATAAGTGCAAAGAGGGAAAAAAATCTATTGTTTCATTTTATTCGATTTATCAGAAATTCGTTTAATCAGAGTTCAGTTTGAGTGGACTTGACTATACATATATTTACATTGACGATTTAGGAGGACCTTTCATTATAGGAACTATTCTCACATCTCTATTTGATCAGGAAAGCATATTTTATCAAGCCTCTAATTATCTCAATCCATAACCGCAGATGCAAAATTTTACAAATGAGTACAATTCAGTTTAATCCAAGACATTCTTGTTGGGCTACTGGCAATCTATCGAACATCTTTAACATCCTAAGCCTGAGGTCTGGACCAATTATTATTCCCTATGCCCTGGGTGTTTCTTGATATATTAAAAAAAAATTGTGGAAAACTAACTATTGCTCCTTTTGAATGAAATTTTGTGTACATGACACATGTGAAAATAAAATAACTTGTCACACATTTGAGTCAACTTCATCATCTTGCTGAATACAATAAAGGAACAATAATTTTGAATGCAAAATACAAGTACACAGAGAAAAAAATGCAAGCAGTACATATCCAACAAAAATTCATAATGTAGTACTGCTGGCAGAAATGAAACAAGGGTGATTATAAATGGAAATGACTCTAGTTATTGAATGAATAGTCTATAATCTCAAAGGGTGCCATATTTGTCGTTAACCAGTGTCAAGAAAACATCACCAACAGTTGCAATGTTCAGGCTTAGTAATAGTAAGTTAAACTATTATAAACTTTCTCTTCACAACAATAGATTTCGAAGTATAGGTAATGCCACCATTGACAAATATCACAAATCTTCTGGCTGCTAGTTTATGAAACAGTTCAAATATTGAAAGAAATTATCAATGACCATTCCATTCAGAAAGACGAGCTTCCTTTACAAGCTTATCTGTTGTCTGTTGATGACCAGTGTAATCAATATCTACTGACATTCAGGAGGAATTCCTCAGAAGTGCAAACTGCTCTTCTTGCCTATTGTTTGATGAGACAGCATGAACTCATCAATCATTTGACAGTCTTGTGTTGAGCAAAAAACTGCAACAAAAAAAGAAAGATGAAAAGTTAGTTTAATTAATATATACATTGTATTTATTGTACTAAATTGCAGTACTCAAATTAGTCAAATACACGATAATAATGTGTGTTCATGTACATATTATGTATGCTAAAAATTATGAATGCTTCAATACAGAACATGAAATGCATTTGATTCACACTTAATGTGAAAACACTTATAGTCGGAACCACTTATAACAGCAAATTGCTTATAACAGAAGCGTTGGGAATCCCCAGTACACCTGTACATCTAGTGGTACTCCGAGACTGCATGGGGCGCTTAAGTGGGTCAAGTACATTTACCAACATAATCGCTTGACCACTATTATTTCATCTGCTTTGTTTATTGGGTGCGCCAAAAAAGGAGGTAGGAGGAGTGGGACAATGATATCGGCCAAGTGGCTTGAGGGAAGAGAGAGGGATGGCTCATTCCTAATTCTGAATATGATAAACAAAACAGGCTGGGATGGTGGGCCCACGCAGATAAAGAAAGGACTCAGACGTGTAGCTCCTAGTATCACTCAGGTAAGATATGAGTGTATCTTACTATTCACTAATCACTCAGTCCAGTTAACAGTGCAGTTGTGTTTGACAATTTTGCAATGTTCATATCACATTGTTTCAACTATTGTATACTTTGGATCAAACAAGATTTGTTCGCATTGCATTTCTATTGCAATCACTTCAATAACTTTGCTGTTCCGCACAACACCATAGTGATTATCATATTGGCCTTTCACGTCAGCCCCACGATAATGTACACAAGGAGTCGAGCATAAAATACAGTAGGAAGGGGAGCAGGTGGTTGAGGTTATATGATATCCTTGATCTTTCCGCATGCTTAGGCTAGGCAGCACGATATTGAGGACAGCAATGGAGGCGAGTCGGACGCGAGGCCAGTGAAATGTTATCTGTTAGATATCCATGTGGCCAGCTGCTCTTGCTAAGACTTTTCATTATTAGTACATGAACTATATATGTACATATTTGGACCTTCTCTGATATAATGTGTCATATTATCGTCGTTACTATGGTTTTGGCATAAGTGAAAGAATCCAATAAAGAGAGACTATCCATGCAAAAAAAAAGTGCCTCCTATAATCAGGCAATAGATTAGCCATTTTTTATTTCTCTACTTCATTGTACATCAGTGTGTATCAGGACTTTTCTTTGGTCCCAGCAATCCTGCTTTATCAGGTTTTTACTGTACATACACGACAAAATGCTCACTCAGAGACCAAGGTCAAGTGATACATAAGAAATCTTACCTTGGGTAAAGCCTGCATCAGAGTACTAAATTTGTCTGTTTTCTGGAGGTGTTTGCTGATCCAGTGAGGCAGTTTACTACTGATATTTGACCTCAGATACCGCTGATCAAGCAACAGTATTGATGCATAGTCATCTTTATGTCGAATAGCTCGGCCTGAAAAAATAGAATACTGCACATATATTTTAAGAAATGGAAAAAGAAAAAATGAATCCCACATATATGTATATGTAAATGCTTCACTCAAGTCTCAAAATGAAAACAGAACTTCAGATTTTGGAAATGTTACTTAAACATTTAAGATACTGCAACTTATGTGCTGCATCCTCACCAAAATTAAATATATCCATTAAACTGAATGACTAGACAAAATATATTTCAAATAAAGATATTTTTGTGCTCTGCTCAATGTGGCCCATTAACTCTTTATCTCCAGTGAGCCGCTGACAATGGCTCATGGTCGCTATCGAAATGCTCGCAAGCCGCTCCCAGCGGCTCAAGCATACACATCACTTTTGCCGCTTACGACATCATTATTTTTGCGACAACATTTGCATTTGCAGCAGTTACTGGAAATACAAACACTATTTGTCGTAAAAACATGGATTCGAGTGCTAAGTGTGACTTCAAGCCTTTGCAGTGTTGTTTTTCTTGGACTGTCTACTTTGAAACTGATGGACAGCTGATTGTAACGATATGATTAGCAACAAAATTGAAAAGCACATTGATGCTGAACACTTTTTCGGTATTTTTATGCTGAATTTAGATTTGTAGAATGATATGTGGATTGAGATCAACGATTCTGATAACTGATTGTATTGGTGGCGTGAGTATAAAAAATTGGTTCAAATTTACTTCTATTTTTCTTTTTTCCACATCTTTCTTCCATATCTGTAAAAACATGAGAGCACAATTATGACAAAACACTGGTTAGAAAAAAGCCACATACATCCATCTTTTCTTTGCCAAAAAAAAAAAAAGAATAGAAATTCGTTGCAAAGTTTAAAATTTACAGTTGTTCTTGTGAAGGGCATCTATTGCATCTAGCGCTCCTCTATACTTCGCTGGCATAGCAGACCCCCCCCCAGGGATAAAGAAATAAGTGTAAAGGTAATACAATTTGAGAAAACTGTCTAGACTAAATATATATCATATTATACATCATGACGTACATCTTCATTTTCACAAACATGTCTCATAAAATTCAAGCCGAATTTTGTCCATGGTCTGTCAAAATTGTGGCCCTGTCTAAAAATTTCATCTGGTAGATAAAAACTAAGTAAGCAGCAAGTCAAATATTTCAATACTTGACTTACCAATAGACTGATTGACAGCCTTCATACACAAGTTCTCATAATGAACCTGTCCAGCTGTTCTCCCATCTGGGTCTTTGGGCTGAAAAATGAATAGAATGAAAAATAAATTCACAAGTAGAACATGAATTGCGAGTTTTAGTGATCATAAACTCAGGAAGAACCTCCTTCACAATCAACCATTAATGCCATCCACCAACGTTGTCTATGTTGACTGGACGAGGACCACTATACAACAGAGAATGGAAAAAGAAGTTAAGCTGAAACAAAGTATGAAATGATGTGTTTCTCAAGAAACGGGGACAGACAAATTTCACTGCCAAATTTTTAATCATTTAGTTTGATTTTGACCAGTGATTTTCCTCAAATTTCGCATAACTCAACTTCGTAACAAAACTGCTATCCAAATCTTCACTGTCACAAACCCATGTTGCCATCTAAGCATGTCAACTTGTGGTGATTCAACATGAAAAATGAGTTAAAAGCATGAAACTTCTTTTTTCTTCTTTTTCCAAGTCAAATTTTCATCAACTTTAAAAAGAAATGGAAATGCCTGGCAGAACACAATTTAATTTAGGCTTTCTGAAATAACCATAATATGTACTGAAAAAAATGTACTTAGAGAAGACTTACAAAGTTGGCAGTGAGATAGCTCATTTTCTCCTTCAACTCTGGAGACTGAATGTTTGGAAATGGCAGTCCCACCATCACTACACACCTGAAAAAAAAAACTGACAGTATTGAAAAACATGCCCAATGCACGGTGCTGAAATAATAAAATAACCATGTCAATATATTAAACATATTTTCCCTATGGAACACCATGTCTTCCAGAGAAAGTGTATACTAACCACAGATTAGCTTCACAAAATTGATTAACTGTTAATAAATTACAAACAAACACACAGAGAATAAACAACAACAGTAAATCCATACATTAAAATATTTATCAACAAATAACATGTAATCTATATATATGCCTAAATGATGTTTAAATGTTAGTATATACCATAATCATATAATCTTAATGTCCTTCTCACTCTATGTTGTCCTCATTTAATTATCCTCTTCAGATTACAAAAAGGACCAAAAAAAAAAAAAAAAAAAAAAATTTAAAACGATTCTTGACAGACAAAGACGTAAAATTACAAACATTTACAGAAAAAAAAAATGTGTTTGTCGCTTACACACAACCAGCGCTTGAATTTTTTGCTCAGCAAAGATTGACAAAAGAGTTGCCAAACACATTATGTAGAATAATACATGGTTGATTTACCTGCCCAGATCATCAGAAAAGTTGATTCCTTCACTCATCTTCCCACCCACCACACACAGCAGCACCGCACCAGTCAAGGTGCCTTGCCAGGTTGCACATCGCTGAAAATAACAGGACAACAAATTATCAATTTACTTTCTCAAAAACACCGATGACATTTGTGGGAGAAAAAACATTTTTGTTACTGTTTTCACTATGCCCAAGCTTTATTGCCTCCTAACAAATGAAAGTAATGTCTATAGATATTGACAATAGATAGTAAATGTGTGGGCAAAATCTCAAAACTATGGACACAGATGGTATATTAGCATTTTAAATGCAGCCTATTTATATGAATTTTGCTCAATCACCTGGTGTTTTT
This sequence comes from Peronia peronii, assembly GCA_039654565.1. Classification (NCBI taxonomy): domain Eukaryota; kingdom Metazoa; phylum Mollusca; class Gastropoda; order Systellommatophora; family Onchidiidae; genus Peronia; species Peronia peronii. Next base: position 12,754 of record JBCEWB010371904.1, read on the forward strand.
TAAAGAGGGCAAACTAATCAATTATTTTATCCTAAACAGGATTGTGCATTATTTTCTCACCTTGATGCAGTCAGAATATTCTGTTAACACCTGGTCAGCTAATCCACTTCTCTTGGGCTCCCGAAACACCTTGAGGAGATATTTCAAGGAAACATCATTCATGTTTTAGACCTAAAAATTAAATCATTGGTCACCTAATCATATGATCAAACAGTCTGATCACTATTTTCATACTGAATACAACACCTATTCTTAATTTGTACTGATGATACCAAGTGACCCTTTTCATCATTAAATGAAACTTCCATCTTTATTATGCATATGGTGAAAAAATAATTTGATCTTCATTCATCTCCTCATTAAAACATTATTCTCATTCTTACTGGTTTAATATAGATGTTACATATGTTTTCATCAATATGATGCTCTTTCAGGTTTATAACCACCCATGCCTGATGTTTTTTATCATAATATCGTACAAATAATCTACAGCATGGAATTCCAAAGAGTGCTGTAAGTGAAAGCTGGTCTGAATTTTTTGACTGACCCATCTGTCTTATCTACACGACCTTATGGACCATACTTCTGACTACCTAGAACTCTTCATTGTACAGAATTCATCTAAAACTAGACTCTAACATCATGGTCTCATGCTGAGTTTATATTAGCTGAGCTCAAAAGAATACTAGAAAACAATGTACTGTACCTTTTTGTAATGATACCTGTTGATAATTTTACCAAATTAACTTTAAATATATAGTGTCCATGTATATAATACATGTAAAACAAATATAGAAGTCAACACAGATGTACACCACAAATTCTAGGGACAATTTGCCACACTTTTAAAATTTCAGATTTGACATTAACTAATGATACTATAAATTCAGCTATCATTTAGGTACAAAATTTACCAGAGACTGTGAAAGTAGCATGGGGACACAATTCTGAAAGAGAGTTTCTTCTCCAAAGAGAACAGCAATTATCTTACCCGTTTCTTCACTTGTATTTTTTGCAGCACCCCACTCTTCTCCCAGGCTGAGTAGATCAGTTTCTCATAGTCGTAAGAAGGGAAGAAGCAGACAATGCCTCCTGGTACCACATTGCAAACGTTACATAACAGGCGGCCCACTTCGTCAACCTGTGGAGACAGCGCATATAATAATATTACATTCATGACGGATCACTTGCAAGGGACAAAATCGTATATTGATCCCATCAAATTTCTTTTCTTGTGTTTACTTCCCTTGCCTTGGTATTTTTGATCATTTTATCCTTGCAGCTTTCCAAGGTTCTTGTTTTGCAAATTTTCTGTATTACATATGAAGAAACCTTTCTGTTTGTTTGTTCTTGTTGTTTTAATATGAATATTGCTAAAACGAGTCTGACGTTCTTTTGCCTTTCTGTGTATTACATATTAAAATTCATAATGTCTCTTATGCATTTGTATTTGTTTGTTTTGATTATTCAATTTTGACGTTATCTGCTATAAACTTCCTGCCTTGCAGGCTGGCATATCTCAGCAGCAGACACAACTATGAAGATGTTCTTGTCGTGTGAGGTATGCACAGTGCAAGCAGGTATAGATACACTACTGTGGAACACACGCAAAGAAAACAATATCTGTAATAAAAAGGTTGAACCCTGACAAACCGCCGCCAATGTGTCTCTGATAAAATTCCCCCTGCAACGAGCACTACGATAATTTCTCACTTGAAACCTAATGAACAAAGACTTTTAAATACGTAGGTAATGTAATGTATACTTCGGTAATCTGCAACTACATCTTTTCTTTTAATGGTAATATGTTCATGCTCATCATCTGTTAACATATTTTAGACAGCACGTACATAACATAGCTATGAAACGCTACGAGAAAATAACTTTAATAAAAAAGAAAAAAAAAAAAAGAAAAAAGAAAGAAAAAAATCCGGTCTGAAAAACAAAATTTCAGGCGATCATTTTTCATAGGCTGGAGCAATACGCTCGTAAGGGATTGTCTAAGATCAGATTTGACCTTTGTAAGTTTATCACCAACTGCTCTCAATTCCCAATGTCATTGTGACTTAAACGACTTAATTTGACCCACATGATATAAAATTATACACTTTTCTCAACAAACAGACACTTCTACATTTACCCTACAATATTATGTAGGCGGGAACAAACTGAGTAAACAAGTTATAGACACAAAATACTAGAGAATAAAAGAAAAACCAGCTATTTTGAAAATAAACATAATACAAGAAGACGGAACAAAATTATGTTCAAGTAATAAAAATAATATTTAAAAAGACAGCAAAAACCATTGTTAGTTTGCTCTGGGTCGTCATGACTTTGGGCGGGCCGAGGGGTGAACCTATGGTATCGGCTGCGGCGGTGCGTGACCTAATTGTTTGCACAAACTGTGGGGCTGCCTCAGTGCACTCCCGACCGCCCGGTCACAGCAGACGGCGCGCGCCCAGTGCGCTGACCTGACCCACATCCGGTGAAAGAGGCGGCGCCCCAGTTTGCCCGGACAACAGTTCCCCTCTGCTCTGGCTTTGGTGCAAGTTAGGTTCACGAGCTGCACTGGTCCCGCGGCCCCCAAAAACATGGAGATTAAGGGAAAAAAAAGTGCATCCATGTGTCACGCAGTGTCAGGATATCCTTCTGCTTTTACCAGTGACACTAGATATGGACTCCTGATAAACATATCCCCCCCCCCCCTTTTTTTTAAACCCTGAAAACTTCACGCAAAATAAACAAACAAAATAAGGGAAGCGTCAAGGCTTCTATGGTGACAATTTTTAAAGTTTCGGAAATTTCATGGCGGTGACAACTTACAGATGATTTAAGATGAGTATGTTACTATTGTGCAGCACTATCAGTTGCTATAGGAAAAAGTATTCAAACGCTTTGTACAATGGTGAATCTCTGACTTGATCGTCTCCTACTTCCCCGCCCCCTTCCAACCCTTCTAAGGTAAAGCAAAGAACCCCCCCCCCCCCAAAAAAAAAAAAAAAAAGAAATGAACAAGACGAAAGAACAAAAATGAAAGAAAAAAGAAAGAAAGAAAGAAAGACAGAAGAAAGAAAGAAAGAAAGAAAGAAAGAAAGAGAACAAAAAAGAAAAAGCAGGTCAAAACAGCAGATCTTGTTGGATTACATAGATCTACATGTCACTATTCTGACACGGCTAACAGTGCTAAAGCACTAATCTTCCCAATGTGTAAAAGCAACATTAAAAAAAAAACACTTTTCAATTATTATTTGTGTGTGTGTACGTCTTTTTTATTTATTTATTTCGGAGTTTGCATTTCTTAACAATCTTTCTCTACTGCGTTTTTTGGACCTATACCCGCGCATGTTTACCTGATCGTTTGTAGTTCCCAGTATTCACAGAGCCTTGGATATTTGCATGCATTGATTCTTTTCTTTCAATTGCCTCGCCCTCCTCGGTTATAAAACTGAACTTTGTCTGATTTTCTCATCTAATCATAACATTATTAATGTTATCGTAATTATCCGACATGATGATAGGTCCAAGCTATGTGTCAGTATCAGGCAACGCATATATTATTATAATATCTGATCTTATTATTATTACTATTATTATTTCTCAAGGGAGAAAAGTCAACGATGATAATGTAAATTTTTCTGTATTTTCGATTCTCTTTCAATTTCTGTGGTTCTCATCGGGCACTTAAGGAATGCATCAACAAAACAAAACAAAATAAAATCTGACTGTAATGTATGCAGTGTGCACTGCAATGCATCACTGAACTCTCTATTGCGGTTACCTTATCGTTTCTTTATCCACCCCCCCCCCCTTTCTTTTCCACTTCTTTTTCTTTTCTTTTGTCTAAGAAAAGACAGCCTCAGCATCGTCTCAGCTAATATCTTTATTTTTTCACTTAAAATACTAGAGCCGAATCCGCCTTTGTCAGGTCTCGTCCTCACTGGCGTCTCTATACTGAGCCGCGCAAGGGGGTATGATTATGAAGCGGGGTGGGGGGGGGGGGGG
>JBCEWB010372015.1:4033-19303 GCA_039654565.1 Peronia peronii
AGAATCTTAGTACTTTCATATAGAATCTTAGTACTTTCATACTCCTTGCAAGAATTTTAGTACTTTCATACTCCCTGCAAAAATCTTAGTACTTTCATAAATAGAATCTTAGTACTGTCATAGTCCTTGCAAGACTTAGTACTTTCATACTTCTGCATGCCCTACTTGCAAGAGTTTCACTTTTTTAAAAAAAATTCTTTTCATTTTCATTCAGGTTTCATTAACGGAAAAACATTTACTAGTAAGAGTTCATCTTTTGAATTTTTTTTTTCTTCCCCGGAGTCCACTAACTCAAGATATTTCAAATTTCAATCAATCCAGACTACTTGCACTTATTTTATTGATTTGATTTTGCAGCATGAATCTCATATTTTTTCATGTTTTATTCTATATTTGTTCATAAGTTTATCTAAATTTAGTAGACCGTGATATAGATTTGTGATATGATAATGTATTTATTTGACCTGACATTGAAAATATCTGTGAAGCGATTATTTCACATGTGATAGAGAATCATGCATGTATGTTTTTTCGCTTCTTTCTTACATTTCTGACACATTTTGTTTTGCTTCATTTGTGTTATTTCAAGTTTTCTCAGGAGACTTTTCAATGCATAGAAAAAAAAAAAACAGGAAAATTTAAAGTTCACAGTGATCCAAGTGTCAATCAGTTTGCAGATACCCAGCCAACTCTGTTCAGTGTATGTAGATTTTATCTGTTAGTATTTAAGTATGGAAAATTGCACTCTCCGCAAGCTTACTCCAAAAATCTTCTGAAGAAGGTTAAATGGAAAATTTGTCCAAAACTTCAATGAAAAACTTCAGTGCTGATTTGTTGAGAAGACACAATTATGAAATTAGTTTATTGGAAAAAGATCTCAAGATGTCATCTCCTTATATTGTGTACAAACTATTATGCAGTTTCTTACATTTGTCCTTGTGCATAGTGCATAATTCAAACTTGATTTGTTGGGCTTATTTATTTCAACAATAGTTTGCACATTCAGAAATAAACTATGATTTTATATGTCCGATGACACTTTCTTGTTTGTTTGAGCCACGTGAATAGTTGTCAGGTCCATGCTGCCAACTGTATTTGAGAAGTGGAAATTATATATCATATTCAAATTTTGAGAAATATAAACTGAAGGAAATGAACTTTGGGAATTTGAATATCCGTTGTACAAATTCAGCTTCACTGTTACATTATTTGTTCTGCACTCATGTTCTTCTATGATAAACAAATATGAGAAGCGACATGATGAAATCAGATGTTCATCAAACTGGGCAAGAAAAGAAATCATTACATGTATTTTTTTCAACAGTGAGTGAATTTTTAATGCATTTTTTTGTTTTCACAAATCTCTTCTAAGTCCATTTAAAAATGTATTTCAGAGTTAGATTTGCTGAAATCTATTAAGTATTAGTTAGTCTAAAAATTGTAATTTAATGACAAGACTTAGATGAAAAGTAACAAGAATTAACAAAATTGATTGGCCATTTTCTCACTAGACTGAGGTTGCAAATCTTGTCTTCCACTCAAGATAGAGCGCAGATTTTTTCACCAGCAGAAGGGGAAATCAGCTTTAACACAATACTAACTCCCTGTTCTCAAATACTGACCAGTGCCTGATTTTATCATGTCGCATCTCATACATCAAGATCAAAGTGGTGAGGGCTGTCAGTATCCAGATCAATGCACATAAAGTATGTATTTTGTTTCATCAGTTATTTCATGCTTATCAGCAACGATTTACAAATATCTAAAGTAAAAAATACACAATCAAGAAAAAAGTTACCAAAACTACCATCGTTTTAATAATTGCTTTATTGGTTTCCTTTTTCATGTTCAAGAACTGAATTTTTAGACTCACCCCAGGTCGCTGTGAAAACAATGATGCAAGAAATGGAATGTACGTAATAGTTTGAACCAAAACAGAAATATGTGGCCAAGAAACTAACTTTGGCGATTAGAAATAGATTAGATATCGAACATTCATTCGAGTCCAGCATTTTCATACATTCAATATTCTTCTTTTTTTAATTAATAACAAGAAAACAATATATGTGATCACGAACATAAATAGAGTTTATAACACTTTGAAAATTTGCTGCAGAGCAAGCTATCTGAAATCTTATAAACTCTACCATCCAAAAATAACAAGGTTTCTTTTTGCTACTTACTGATAGTATGTCTCTCTGTTTATCCTACTCAATATAGAGAACAGAAATATTACGTCATTTAACAGCCCTGAAATTTTTTACTGAGGTTAAATGCTAGAAAGTGAAAAAAAAAAAAAAAAAAAAGACAAAACAATTGCAATGTCATCTCTTAATTATTTTGCACTTCTCAGATTCTGACCTCTCTGAAACATGTGGCTATTCCATGTTGAGACTACATGTATGATTGTGAAGAATATAACAGTGTTCACAATCAGCCCATTTCCTCAGTCCGACAGATTAGTCTATGCCATTTTTTACACTCTGACCTCCACAAATATAAAGAAAAAAAAATGGAGAAAACGGTTCATAATGGCTCCCCCTTCAACAGATTTCTAAACTTGAGACCCACACCCAATACATGTATATTTCAACTGATGGAATATTCTTTGCACAACATTCATTTCTTGTTAACAATGTGTTGGTCACACATCTACATGTAGTTTGCCATTTTTTTTTTTAATACAAAGAAAAATGTGAAGAAAAGATATATTCATTATCTAAAAAATGATTCTGGGACTAATGTACTTATCTATATTAGGCCACACCACTGAAACATTTATTATTTCAGAGGATAGAATTAACTAGCTACTCTTCTGGCAAACTATTCACAGAAGTGGAGAGAGACATTGCCTCTCGCAAATCAAGAATGAAAGTTGAAAACCAATGATAACAACAACAAAAAAATATAACTAAAATCTTAATCCACAAGACTGATGGATTTACAACATTTCAGCAGTTTAGACTGAAACCAGGTCTCTCAAATTGATAGAAAAAGGGTTTTTAAAGTTTAAGCACAAAGCCTATAACAGATGACTTTATCCCCACATAGAGGCCCATACTGGAGTAATTGAGGAGCCACAATATGGGTGATGAGAAATTGTTCTAAAGAGCAAAAATTGCAGGCTGTGCAGTGCATGTCACTTTGCTTTCTAACTCCCAATATATCTATGGGTCAGATTACAAATTAAACTTTGTGCAAAGTTCTTTGCATTTTCCTGTTTTTCCCATCTTGGTGTATTCTTTTAAACATTTCTGTATTTCAGCTTCCATCATCTTAAAAACCAGTCTGAAATTACAAATGACTATATGAACATGTTTAATGGCCAATACAGTAAATCTCAATCTATGACTAATATAATAGGACTCTATGACATTTTGCAACAAAAATAGTATTTGCCTATTTCCTTGATAAATTATGTATTTGAGAAAAAATATTATCAATTTAACTTTCCTGTTATAATTTAGAATGCAGCAATGAAATAACTGGTTTCTTTACCACCATTCATTCATTCTCCTATTCAGACACAAGTTTTCATTTTGCATGAAATGCACATTGTGAACAGGATCATAGTATTATATTTACAGATTATGTACAGGTCAATGCTACAGTTCGGCATTCCCTTCCACCACTTCCTTTCATAAAAATCTTTCAACAAACTATAGTACATTATGCAAGGCACTTTGAAAGTTAACATAGATGGCAAACAAGGGTTTTAGTTACAGGGGGAGAGAGAGGGAGAATGTCGCCTTTAACAACAAGGACACCTGCAACATATTAGAACTATAATCAGTCAATATCATCTGATGGGAAGGGTGTGAATCAATGATAACAATCTGAGTGAAATGTACAATAATGGAGGGAAAAAAATTCTCTGTCTACAATACCACAATACATCGCACTCCACAAATAGTACTAGATGCTAACAGCACAGCGAAAATGGCATTAATTGAATATAGCCTCAGGTCTTGCATGTTTTTGTGCTAATATTTTCTGCACTGTAATCCTTTGACAACATTCCCTCAAATAATTGTCTTTCTTTTCTTCTGCCATTATTCTTTGCATTACTCTGATGTCTTGATTAAATTCCCTTTTCTTCTTCAAATCTCAACATTCTGTGGATGTCATGATCCTCGTCCACTAATTTGCTGTTTCCTGTATATTACATTCAGTATCCTACCTTGGCGGATGATAGGTCCACACAAGGTAGCATTAAGACTGGAATTTTGCTTCACTAGGATATGAGTAACCAAATCTACAACTATATGGAGATTTCCAGATTTGATCATTACAATCGCTATGACAGTTATGACTTCACAAAAAAAGCTTCACAGTTCCAATGGAAATGTTTTTGAGTAACCAAACACATTATGATGGCAAGGAGAAACCACCTATTGGGACATGGCTTTCGTGTGTCTTCTCTGTATCAGTAATCATTTGGCTTGCAAGCAAACAGAAAAAAATAACAAGAATAACAAGATAATCAGGTGAAAAACAACAACAAAAAAATGATCAAAACATTTAAACACTGAAGGGCAGACAAGCAAAGCAATCCTTTAAAACTTCAAGCAACTTCAAAGGGTGTGATAAGATAAATCGACTACCTTGACACTCCACAAAAGAAATGATACCACAGATTTAAATTATTCTGTACAGCTATGTACACTTTTGACATGAAATAAATTATGCTTTGATGTACACAAATGAAAGATTCTGGGGAAAAAACTAATAATATGAATTTCGATTGCACTAATCTTTGACGAAGTTCAATTACGCTAGTTGTCTAACATAACATGCTGTCTTTAAGAGCATGGAAGAAATGTTGAGGTTTGACTGGAGCAAATCTTGAAAGAACTGCCTTGCTAATATAATGTGCAAGAACCAACAACTACATCACACAAATATCTTTCAATCCAGTGTTAATAACTTTGTGCAGTGTCACTTTGAATATAATGAGCAATGAGGTATTTCTGGGCCAATCACATTTCTGATGGACTGTTGCTCACATAATGATTTGTAAACATGCTCTGCACATGGCAGGTAGCTCTTAGCAAATTATGAGCTTTCAATCATGTCCAGATTATATAAATAAATCATGTGAATGACCCAGAGAAACTTCACTGGGTCATCTGTAACAAGAAGAAGAGGCTTGATCTCCGGTCATTTGGATATCCCCAATTCCAGATACATCATGACATACATAGTCCACTCCACAATTATGCCATTCAGCAGAACTATTTTACAGTTATCTATTGCCCCCATTAACAAAACAGAAATTAACAATATAATAAACAAGTAGCTAATGCCTCAATAAAGAAACACAACAGGACCAATATCTCTATCTGGTATGTACAGTGAATGATGACAATATCAGTTTCTGCTGATTTGCTCAAAAAGTCATTTCAAAAATGAATAGCTTTGCCCAATAACAGTCTTTTATCGTGAATATTGTCCCTTCATGAATGATATTATGTATTTATAAAACAAGGTGACTGTCAATTATCTTGAGTGATTGATCAATCTAGCAAACAATTCACTTTTGCTTTTCCATGGTCCTGTGATTTTCATGTGATACAGGCTATTAAGTGGTGACAGCTTGCCAAAATATATGTAATTTGAGATAAGATGCCAATGTAGATCTAAACCTCAGATGAACACTTCCATATGCTATTGTTACATACAGAATGGCATACCTGGACAGACAAATGATGAACAGTGACTAACATTATTAACTTTATGAATAATGATAAAATGCTGCTGTCTTTATGCATGTACTACAAGTAAGGAGTAACAAGACATAGCCTTGCCTAAGGCAAAGACTTGGTGGTGGGGGTAGGGGAGAGGGGTTTGCAGTGGGAGGGATGGGAAAGGGGAAGAGAAGGGAGGTTGGAGGGTCACATTCATAGATCAATTAAGTAGACAGGTAAATCCTTTGGGCATTTTTCCCATCCAAGCAGTGGAAAGGTATCTATGAAATATCAAGTCAAAAAGAAAGTGATAGTGATGGCATAAGTATGATCATCATGGTTCAGAAGAAAAGAATGGTTTTGAATGATGGATTGGCATGACTGTTTCTACAAACAAGTAAAGAATATTGTTTTCAATCAGTTCCTAGGACTCACTACCAGCTAACCCATAGTATTTCTGTGCTATGGTCATGCAGGAGGTAGTCAGTCAATTACAGACAACAAGAACAGGCACCACTTCCGTGATCGGTTCATCATGCCATATTATTACTCAATATCCAGTAACTCACTCTCTAATTATCATAAAAAACATAGATAATCATCCTCCAGCAACATGTGTTTGAAGATACCAAAGCTGAAACTTTATCCCTTTCCCAAAATGTATACCATGGCACTTTCTCTTTCTTCGTACAAAACTGCTACAGAAATAGTTTCAGCAGTTATGCTTCAATTGTACATATGTACGTCACATTCTTTGCCTATTCTTTAGTCATATTTGATGTTCACATGACAAATCACACCTTTTCAAAATGTTGTGATACGTTCAGATTGGTAGGGGTGACTACCAGAATACAGAAAATAATGGAAGTTTGAGCAACTATAAGGTTTCAAACAAAATGCTCACTGTTGTGTGCCAAAATGACAAATGGGAGGATTAAAAAAACATTAAAAAAATAGGCCATCCATTAAAAAAAAAAAATAGGCCATCCAACATTACATCTATATCAAGTAAAGACCCTAGTTTCAAGGAGTCAACTATTTCAGAGCAGTCACATTTGCATGTTTCCTGTCTCTCTAACTGGATGATGGAGTCATCCATAAGAGGTGATAGTAAACATCCGTGAATCATGACAAAGTGATACTTGCTAAGCTCCGAGAAAGCTTCTGTAGCACCAACATTGAAGGGCAAAGACACAAATTGCCCTGCTTTCTGCACTAATTGCCTCAATATGAAACAATCGTAACAGTGAATAAGTCTTAAATATGTCTCAATTTCACTTCCCTGCAAGTTCTTGTATCCTCTTTAAGCCCAATTCATATATTTCTTTCCTTAGACTGTAGCAACTGTGCAATGAACCTACAGGAGATTTTGACCTTGACACTGGAATCTTGACAGATAATACAGAAAGCTCCCAATATTTGTCAAGATGTTTTTCTGAGAATTCTTCATGAAAATTTCTGGGAAAGCCTTTCTGTTCGCTGTGTCAAGACTTAAATCACTACAAATTACTGCTCTTTTCATAAACTTGTACATGAGCAATTGCCATAGCATATGAATAAAGATTTGTTACAGATGTTGATTAGCCAGGGTCAAAAGGTTAAGGGCAGCTTCTTTCTCATCTTGTTCCTCTGTGGAGAAAGTTGACTCATCTACGGAGGAATGTCTCTGTAGTAGTATTCCTTTCTGTAAAGAGGACATATCTTGGCTGCCACTGAAAGTGTTCCTTCTTGTGGCCACTTGCTTCTCCACACTGTTCCTAGCTGCTGCATCTTTCTCATTACCACTAGCTTGGGAAGTGGCTATTTGTGGTACAGGACGGGTACTTGTACCAGCTATACACTCACTTATCTGCTGTTTTGTGGCAGATCCCGGAGCTCTAGCCATTAGTCCTGAGGTTCCTTCTGAGGCACTGACAGAGCGGACTGGTGGTTTGTTGCTGATCATGGCAGGACCTGACAGTGAGAAAGAGAATTGGGGAGAGCCCTGACGGATGCCATTGACTGAATTCTGTGCTTGCTGGTTGGTGTTCATGTCTTTCAATACTGGGCTTCGCTGCGGAGTCCCTTTCTGCAAGATCTGAGCCATGCCTTGCGACAGTGCTACCAGTTCACCAGCACCAGTAACAGAATTAGCTGGCGATGCAGATGTAGTCCCCCCAGAGGGCAGATGTAGGGTGGTCATCTGGGTACTGGCTTTAGGGATCTGTTTGAGAATCTGATCTGAGGCCTCAATGTAAGCTGGAGGTACTAGCAGTTTGACGTCTGACTTGGTACCAGCACTCACTGCCCCTGCCATCACACCACCAATCCCAACAGAGGCTGGTGGCGGAATGATCTGCTGCACCGCAGTGCCAGATGAGCTACTGGCTGGGGCAAAGTATTGGTCTCCAATCTTGTACAGCAACGTTTGAGAATCATGTCGAAGTTTGGAACCTGTGGCCACGGCACCAGATGCCTGCGGCACCGAGAATTTTTGACTAGTGATTTGGTTATTGTTATTGAGCACAACCTGTGACTGTGTTGAGCTGATGTTAGAGATGGGCTGGCTCAGCAAGATCTGGGCAATCTTGCCTTCTTTCTTGTCTGTGACACTGCTAGGCTGACCTGCATAAATGACTGCTGGTTTGACTGGGACTTGCCCCTGTAGTCCAGCCAGACCAGAGTTGGACAACTGATTACTGACCACAAGCTGAGTGGAGTTCTGCTGCCCCAGAATGGTACCAGAGTTGGGGGTCTGAACTGCTCCCACAAACTTGATTGGACTGATCAAGTTGGCTTGAGGATTCTGCTGAGTCAGTTTGACTGGGGAGACCAGAAACTGACTTCCTACAGCACTGTTGGGGATGATCATCTGACCCGGTTTGTTGGTGGTCAGTGTGGAAGAGTTGACTGCTGAGCTACCCACAATCACAGCTCGGCTACTGTCACTGGGAAGAGACATGCCGGATGACAAAGCTTGAAGTCCAGAGTTCGGGGCATTCACATTTGTTTGCATCAATGCTGGGTCAGCACGAATGATACGACTGACACCTGCTGAACCAGGTAAAGACCCTACCTGGATTTTGTTAACTGAAGATGACACTACAGTTGCGCTGCTCATAGTCAGTGGAGGCTGTGAAATGTTAGAAGAATTGATCATAAACTGCATCTGATTCTGACTGCCTGACTGGGGAATAGTGGCAGAGCTGGTACTTTGAAGCTGAGAGAGGACCAGACTTTGTGTTTGAGGTGGGTTGATGATCTGTGGCTGAGAAGTGCTGGTGGAAGGTTTGACTCCTACTAATGTCTGCACTGGCCTCTGCACAGACAGAGACTTCGACAACTGTTGGTGTACAGTGTTGAGATGCTGAGAAGACTGGATGTGGACTGTGTTCTGTCCCATGACTTGTTGGGAGAGGTTGGGCTGTTGAATGATGATGCTCTGTGTCTGTTGTGGAAGGATCGTGGGTTGTTGTTGTATGACAATGCTGCCATTGGGTTGGATCTGGGCCACCCCCTGGTTGGTGAGTTGTAACTGTGGACTAAGCTGACTACCAACACGTACCACCTGGGGTGTCTGAGGGGTGGTCAGAATGGTGTGGCCAGCAGATGGCTGATTGACTGCCAGCTGGAGGACTTGGTTAGGCTGAGCTAGTCTTGGACCTAACTGATGCTGGATGGATGCTACTTGCTGTTGTTGCTGTGTAGCTCCACCCATCTGTAGCTGGGCTCCACCCCCCAAATTAGAGAATAACTGTCCTAATTGGTTAAGCTGAAGGGTTACTACAGAGGGTTTGTTTTGTGATTGGACCACCATCTGGTTTGGAGTTGATTTGGCTGTCAGGACAATATTTGGTTGCTGCTGCTGCTGCTGGAGCTGGCTGTTCTGCTGCAAGGCCAGGATCTGAGCTGCTAACTGAGGGCTGACACCTGACGGCACATTGACAACATTCTGTGCTCCTGACAAATTGCTCACTGCATTGCTGTTGCTCTGTTGCTGTATGCCAAGGTTGCTCAATAGCTGAACAGCATTCTGTGGGTTCGTGCCTGCACTGATAGCTGGTGTGTTGACCCCTACTTGGTGCTGGGAGCCAGTTTGGACCTGGGAACTGTTGGCTATCTGCTTGACCAGCTCAGAGGCTGGTGTGTTGGTCTGTAATGGTTGGCTGGGTGCTAGGGGAGTTGCACTGCCTGAGGGTTGGCTTGATGAAGCAGCTGATGGATTGACCAGCATCACTTTTATATTGGAAGGGTTACCTTGATTGAGAGCCCCCATAGAAGATGTATTGGATGGGGCTATGGAGCCAGGCCCTGCTACCACAAGCTTTTGTACTTGTTGTTGCTGCAGTGGCTGACCCAGACCTGTGCTGCTGCCTGTCAAATTCAAGACTGTCTGCTGGTTGGCAGCTCCCATCACAGATGCTGACTGAACCTGGAGTTGGCTGGCCGGAATTTGTGTGATTGACCCAGATTGTGAGACATTGGCCAAAACAATGTTGCCACCTGCCTGCTGCTGTTGTAGCAGGGCTGTCTGGGGAATGACCAGACCCTTGGATGTCATGTAACCCTGGACAAACTGACCAGAGCCACCATTCTGAGGAGTGACTTTCAGCGTGATATTCTTTAAAGACTGGGAAGTGTTCAGCACAGACCCCGTGTTCATCAGTCTGATTGTGGATACAGTGGCCACAGTGCTGGCCGGCATGATGACCATATTCCCGCTGCTGGCTGTCTGAACTCGGACACTTGTAGATCCTGGAACTTGTACCATCACACCTGGAGCAATACTGATAGGGGCGCTAGTGGCAGAGGGACTTACGCTGTCCCCAGTTTTGGCCTCAGATGCCACAGGAATGGGTACTTTAGTGGACTGTACAATAGTTGTACCATTTTTATTGTGCAGAACAGAGGGCAGTGTGTTCGGGGATGGCACTTTGATGTTCATGGTTGGTAAAATGATCTCTGATGTGGTGACAGTCGCCACAGACTGGATAGTTGTGTCCACCGAGAGAGGGAGGGTGGAGGGATTGAGAATAGTTAAGGTAGATTTTGGTATGGCTGTACTGATGGCAGCTACACTGGCCAAGCTCATGCCTATTACATTTATCCCATCGGCATTCTTCAGGTTTTGATTTTGCAAAGTTTTAATGATAGTCCCAGGAACATTGCTCTTTGCAGGCATCAGAGTGGATGCACTTGAACTGTTTGTAGATAAATCAGTCTTTGATTCTCCCGACTCATTGTCAACCAAATTGGTCGCAGCTGAGACTCTACCACTAACACTTCCATTGGCTACTGAAGACACACCTGTGCCCTGATTTTGTGTTATGCTTTGAATAGTCTGTAGGATATTACTGACAATCGCATCTTCTTCTGATTTTTTGTTGCCCCTGTTTTCAAGCAGCGCTTTGACAGTAACATTGCTGGCATATTTCTTTGAAGGAGATAGGTGGATTAATGGCACAGTTATGATTCGTGATTTCAGACTATCATTTGTTCCACTCCAAAGTTGGCTGGGACTCAATGTCACAGATGGTGATAATGATGCTGATGATGAAAGTGAAGATACTGATGATGACACAGAGACTACCAGATCACTTGAGGGACTTGTGGCTATTCGTAATGATGTTGATGGTGATAATGAACTGATAATTCTGGGAGGTGGGAGAGATTTTTGTAGAGACGTCTGAATCACTATACTGGCAGCCCCTGGAGTTTTTAAAGTACTGAGCTGGGTTGATGGAGCTGGGGGATTTGGCCCTCCCACTGATGGAACAACAGTGGCAACTCCTGTCTGCTTAACAACATTACTGACGCTCGGATTCACCACACTAGGGACAGCACTGACTCGGATTGGGGTCTGTGTGACTGAAGCCTGACCTGTCAGTCCCTGTGGTCGGATCAATTGTGGAGAAACTTGTCTGGATATAGTCAGGAGAGGATTCAGTTTGTTATTGAGCAAGATTTGAGGGGGGACAGTCTGAGGCCTCTGGGCTTTGTTGATCACAGCCAGCAGAGATGATGCTCCCGTTGTTGCAGTTTTCGCCTGTAGTGATGCTTGAGTTATCGGAATTCTAATCTGTGTGGTTGAGGCAGTAGCAGAACTAGTGACAGTGCTGGCTACTCGGCTAGTGGCCAGTTGTTGAAGGCCAGTGGTAAGGAGTAAGGTCGTGGGGTTTCCAGCCCCAGTGTTGATTTGGATGGCCTGGTTTTTCATCAACTGTTGTAGCTGGGTTACTGATAAGTTCCCCAGATCCAGCACCTGTTTGCCACCTTGAGACATTGAGGTGGAGACCTGGGTGACCACAACTGCTCCTGCTGCTGTTTGTGGGGCTATCACAGTGGAGGACTTGGAGGCTATAGTACTGGATGTTGGTGAGGTTATGACTAAGGACATCTTTACTGCTGAGGGTGTGGTGGTGGCTTTTGATATTGCACTGGCTCCAGCTAACTGTTTCTGCAAAAGTCCAGTTGAAGTGGCAGAACTCTTCACTGCCATTGTTGTAATGGTGGTGGTTGAGAGTGCTGCAGACTGTGTTTGATTTAACAATAACTGTTGAATAACCGGGTGTGAGGACTGAGCAGATGAAGAGACAACTCGATTTCTGGGCAAGGTAACAATGCCAGTGCTAGATATGAAGCGGACATTGGACAAGTTCTGAGGGGAAATGATGACATTAGGTTTGCCTGCAACACGCAGTGTTCTCATAGTACCATCAGTGCCAGGGGTGACCAACCGCAGAATCTGGCCCGGGGGTCTGGAGGTGTTGGCAGCTAACTGAGCTTTGATGGCTGAGTTTGAAGTGCTGGAGGTTAACATGGAAACAATATGTGAGGGCCAGGGTTTACCTGGCTGATGCTGAACAATAGTGGGTAACATGCCTTGTTTCACAACTGGTGCAACTGTAGTTGTGGGCGGTTTTACACTAGGCAAAAAGTCAAAGTTCACCCAATTATTCTTCCTCTTTCTCAGTCCCGTATCCTCTGTGTTGTTTGGAATGATACGTCGTTTCCTCAACCGTCCTCGGGAACTAAAGTCAGGTTCATAACTATCATTACTATCATCATTTCCCTCTCCATTGATAGCAGACAGTTTGGACGCTGCAGAAGAAAGAAGTGCTGTGGTGGCTTTGGCTTTGCTCTTCTTGGGCTGCTTTGGAGCTTCTGTATCTGTCTTCTCTTCAGAGTCCTCATCGTCGCTGGAATCTTTGCTGCTCTGCGACTGTTCACTGTCCCAACCTTTGACTTCCTGATGTGAGAAAATACACATAGCATGTTTTAACACACACAGCATTGGCACCACACAAAATGAGAATATGAACATTGGGGCAGCAATACTGTGATGATTAATGACAAACAGGTGTACTAGTGTATTAAACACAAATCAGAAAAATTACAGCATAACTTAGTACTTTTGTTGTTAAGGAACTAAATCAATAACATGTTTTGCTGTCAGACCATTTTCCATGGCTTTTAAATACTACACACGACAGGGGATACAAGATATTCATTCAGCCTTAAACTGTTTACAAAGAAAACAAAAACAAACAAAAAAAGTTTGGTTGGGGGGGGGGGGGGATGAAGGGAGGAGATAAAAGTTATACAGCATCAATGTGACACCTACTATAATTTTTATGTCACACAGGTAAATATCCATTTACTATTTATCATTATCAGATGAACGTGTTTAAAAAGATACATTAGTAAAAATTCACTGCACCACTTATTATAATCAAATAAGAAAAAAACAAAATCAGTAGTGTTTCCCACACTGTGAATAAGGATACTAACTATGGAGTACTGAAGGATTCAATGTACTGTAGACATACTGCTATGGAATTGCAGGTGCATTGTTATGAACATTTGCAGGTGTAGTGTCTCTGATATCACGTTTACCTCAACTTTGGGTTCTACATAGCTCTCAACCTCTTTACGAAGTTTGACTTGCATTCCCACCCGAGCATTGAGCAGGCTTCTCTCATATTTCAGCAGCTCCTCATGGAAGCGGGTGACATTTGCTAGTAGCTCTTCCTCACAAGGTTTCATCATCCCAGGATATACCTGTGCACATACACAGACACACACCAAAAGTGAGCTTTTGATTTCAAACATAAACTACAGACTGTTTATTTCCAGTACCTATATAGGTTTATATGCTGCTGTACTACTTGGAATGAGTTGGGTATGAAAGGGATTTTCATGAAGAAAATTGGATTTTACTGACCATGGGTCACTGGAAGTAGCTTTGAACATGGCCAGTAAGCACATACTAAGAGTTAATATATATTGCTGAATAATTTTTTCAAAGCAGGAAACCCTCAATTCTCTTTACAAAAATGCCAATACAGCTGTATATGGAAAATTTGGTATCACATTCATTTCATCCTCTTGGGCAACATATTATTATTCCAAAGCTCCCACTGTGTTGAAATCTTTTTTTTTTCTTCATTTATTTTTCTCTTGAAGATCTGCCTTGCACTACTGAACTAAACTTGCAGTGATCAGACAGGACAGCTGTAAAAGATTCTCTCCACTTATCATGACTGTAGAGCTGACAACAAATGGATCCATCATCAATATTTGCACTCTTCATTTTTTGCAAACATGCACAAACACAACACGACCCAACTCAATCTTTACTACTTTACAAAATACAAAAATATGCAGTTTTTATTCACAATCCTTTCCAATAATACTGCAAGGGGGAAAACAAAAACTCACATTGATTGTTAGTCTTTGACTAGCTTCAATTAGCTCACTTATCATCATCATCATCATCATCAGGGTAAAAAAAAATGTCTGTGACTATCTTTAAACCATACAAATATATGTACCAAGCTAAAAAGCAAAATATAGGTCTTCATATCAATTTCATCATATCAATTTCACTGTGAAGCTGTAAAAGTTATATCTATATATGAAAATGAATAAACTAAATTGCAATCTACATTCTGGGATTGTCACAAACATAATTTTTTTTATATATTTAAATGAATACACAGTTCTGGAACTTACTCTTTTTCCACGTTTGACAGGTTCTGGATTGGACAGTTTATTCATCAGCTGCCTGATCTCCTCCATGGTCTCAGCTACCAACTCAATTTTGCCAAGTTCTGGTAACTGTTGGGAGAAAGATATGCACAGCACTGCAACTAAATTTTTACATTGATTCTTGTATTCTATTGTGGAAATAATATAAAAAGAACAGAGCATAAAAAAAAAAATTTTAAAAAAACAAAAAAAACCATACAATTAAAGATGTAAAAACTACATATTACATTCAACCTTTCGATACAAAATGTGATGTAGTTAACGTATCTTCAAATGCTCGTTGCATAAGTCTTCATTTCAGTATGCCAATCCTTTCAATTCAGTTATGATGTTCAAAGCATAATGAAAGAAATTCCTGATCTTATAGATTTTCAGAATTTAAAAAGTAAAAACTAATGTGAAAAGGAAGAGCAATAATACATAGCCAGAACAGAAGACATCACTCATCTCTGATTACAACATGTAAGTTGCCTGCACAGCTTTCTGAACTTGTGAACAAGCATTTCTCTCCATAATTGTAAAGTCTGAAAATGTTTCTGCAGCTTCTCACTTC
>JBCEWB010372125.1:966-16530 GCA_039654565.1 Peronia peronii
CCCCCCCCCCCCCCCCCCCCCCCCCCTCCCCCCCCCCCCCCCCCCCCTCTCCCATACTAGAAAGAGGAAAAGGCGAGATGAAAGCTGAATTTTCATAGATGATATTCTTTTCTCTTTATGTATAAGATTCCTTGTTTGCATCAGACAAAACTCTTTTTATTTCTGTGCTTAATGCAGTGCACCATAATATTCCCCTTGATAATTTCTGACTTTATTTATTTCTTTGTTATAAATTATACAGCTGTGTGTATATTTGAATTCTGCTTGACATTTAGCAGCTTAGCCCTGTCTGGTATCATTTTCATTGCTCAAATATAGCATCACGTCGCCTGTTCCATGATTGTATCAGGTACTGTTCACATCTTGGTTTGACTCTTGATGTTCATCATGCATCTGTTTGGAATCAGTCCATATTGTTTATATTGCAAGCCATTCATGTCCATATTTGTCATTTCTTGTGTGTGTATGTGTACGTGTGTGCGTGTGTATGTGCCATGCGCATGTGTGCCCACAAATTCACTAACCTCCTTCGCATTTATTTTTATTTCACACATGACCTTTCTATTGAATACTTCTGTGGTGTTTGGGAGAACCAGTCTTATGATGTGACAAAGTTCTATTTTGAACTATATGCATACCATTAAAGATTGATATAACATATTTTTTACAATTTACTTGGCTTCAGTAATGCTATTCAATGATTTCACACGAGTTTTTTTAAATATGAGAAGTACTGGAAGCTACTTCTGAGAAAATTCTGCTCAAGGTTTTCCTTCCATTTAAAAACTCACTTTTTAGGCCTCCCCAGAGAGCTACACGCATGTATATGAGATGCAACAGGATGAAATCAGATATTTGTCAAATTCAGCCAAGTGGTGAAATGAAGAATTTTTTTCAGAGAGTAAAATCTTAACGCAAATTGCTTTGTTGCATAAAAAACCTTCTATGTCCATTTAAAAATATATTCCAAAATTAAATTTGCTGGAATATAATGAGTAAAAGTAGTAAAAGTTCAAAAATTGTGATTTGGTGACAACCGATTTGATCTAAATGAGAACTAATAGGAATTTACAAAACAGACTGGCCATTTTCTCACTAAACTCAGATGAAGCAGCAAGTGAATCCCATCGTCAATAATTGCCAACATTACAACTTCTATTCTGGGTAAAACAGAGAAGAAAAAGAATAAGTTTTAATGTGATACCAATAACAATATACATGTACCTGAAAACTGACCAGTGCAGCGCCTGATTTCATTGTGTCGCATCTCATATAATAAGAGGTCCCTTGTTCATATTTTTATCTGATGTTTTTCTCTATGTTCATGTTTTTGTCCATGAAAAATACAAAAATGGTTATACAGTCATCTCTTGTTTATCCGGCGCATAGCAGCCAAGACCTTGATGGATAAAGTCGAAAGACAGATAATGCAACATTACCCCGTTACTGTACATAGATAACCCTAATACAATAATAATAATAATACTTAATACTGTGGTAGTAGTAGAAGTAATAACAACAATAATAATAATATTAATGTGTTATATTGGTAGATCATCGGGATCCGACGATGTCAATTGTGCAGTCTTTGTTCATGGGTTTGGGAGTGGCTGACCAGTCCAATCCTGGAGGTGCACACTCGGGGGCAATATGGGCATTGGAATGTCACAGTGGCTGGCGGAGAAGTAGAGGCCTTTCTTCTCCCCCTGGTGCTGGAGATTTTCTTTCGCCGGTTTTCCTCACAGGAGATGAAAGCTTTGTGGATCAAGGCACGCCAGTTCAATCTGTCCCCAGCGCTGGTTTCTAGCTCTCTTGCAGAGATACCACAGTGTTTCAGACTGTCTTTTATGCAGTCTTTGTAGTGCTTTTTGGGGCAACCAGTCTTTCTGTGGCCCCCTGAGAGAGCCCCGTAGAGGATCTTGCATGGAGGGCGAGTTTCATCCATCCTGATCACATGTCCAGTCCTGCGACGCTGGGCCTCTACGATCATGGCCTCGCTGCTAACAAGGCCAGCTCTGTCCAGAACCTCTAAGTTTGTCACCTTGTCCTGCCATTTTATTCTCATGATCGAACAGAGCCTTCATGTGAAAATGTTTGAGCTGTTTGCGGTACACTGTCCAGGTCTCACGGCCATATAGAAGACTTGTGAGCACAGCAGCTCTGTAGACTACTACTAATAATAATACAAGAGGTACCATACACGGCGTTTAGGTGGTAAATTGAGTTTTGTTCGGCTCGGGTTGGTAGTGTGTGGGAGGAGCAGTTCCGGTGAAAAGACGAATAATGCATCACGCGCCGAAAGGATTGGTGACGCCAAATAACGTCGCATGACGAATAACTCGACAACAGATAAATGAGGGATTACTGTAATAAAACATTTCATCTGTAGGTATATATAAAATTCTCATATACATGTACATGTATTTGGTACTAGGCACTACCTTCTCACTGTGGTCCCTACGGCGACCGGCACATATCGATTACTGTAAAATGAACTAGACTAACCCCTGGCCCTAACTGCTGGGATCCTCGGCTGTGCATACCGGCGAGGCAATAATCGCAGTATCGATATAGGCAACTTAAAAACTCAGTTGTTATGGTATGTTTCCAATGAACATGCATACATGGACTTGGTCTGTATCCAAAAGATAAACTGCATCATTTTAGCTTTTGTATTACAGGAGAAACTTCAGAACAACTTATTGTAACAACAGGAAATCTGGCTCCAAGAGGAGCCCATGTAGGAATAAACCAAAGAATTGCATTCCATATATTTTTTTTTTCATAAAATTTATTCCATAGATGAGGGTGATAACAAGGAAACAACAAGGTAGAGACCATAAAAGGTACACTAAGCCGTATGACACCATTTTAAAATTGATGGAGCCAGTAAAGTACATGTTGTAGTAATAACAATAAAGCGCATTTACACAGTGTGCTTGTCATCGTAGAGTACAGATTTTAAGAACTTTTTAATCTATTATCACCCTGAAGACCCAAAGGACATTCTCACTAATGTTCTCAGCTTCCTGGGAAGCATATAAGATGGTTGACTGTTGGTGGTACAAGTATAGTATACATAATGTGAACCAAAAAAAATCAGCAAATTAATGAACTATCTGCATTAATCAATGATGAGATAGTGTACTCCAGCTTCATTAATTTGATACAACTAAAGCCAAAGAGTTTGTGGATTGCTTACTTTAGTGCCATATCTTTTTCCACCATGGTAACAAAGCGAAAAAAAAAAATTAGTGAAACACTAACTGACGATCAAGCCAGAAACTGTGCAGGTTCCTGAATCATCTGTTTCATCCTTGGATCATGGTATTTTGTTACAGACTGTCTTACCTGTACCAACAGTAAAGAAGATTCCATGTTACTAATGTACAATTATAGTGAATGCATTTCTTTCCTCAATAAAATATTCACAATACATGTAGATCTTCAACTGGTTCCTTTATCTGTACTATCACCCGTGTTTCTTCGATACTGTCTAACATTAGTGGGCTCATTCCTTTTATCAACCTATTCATTAGCATTAGATTGGCATCACATTGCAAGCTGACATCAAAAGACTTAATAACAATGATTGGATGCTTTTCAAGACATTCACAAGAAAAAGCAAAAGCTAGGGAACTTCAAACATTAATGCACATTTTAGGAATATGACAGTGAAATTAATTTCTCTTTGTCTCAAACCACCAGCAGCTTGATTGTGATACAAAGCAAGGAAACCTCTTGAAATAAGCAAATTGATAAATAAATTACAAAAAAAAGTCATCCACACAAAATACTTTGAACAAAGATTTTACACAAGAAAGATCAATTTCAAGTCCTCTCTGCCATCATTTTTCATTCATAACAACTGATGAAATGTCTTATGAAATACAATAAAAATATAACAATAAAATACAATTTACAATTATCTGTCATATTTCTTTCCATGCTGGGCAAATTGAGCTCACAGCCAATACCTGATCTTTCACTTCAAAAACAACTCTTCTACAAATATCAGAAACATGGTCATGATATTGAGGATTGCATGTATATTATACAACATCTAGATAATAAACTGTGCACATGATGTATGAGAGACTGTGGCAGAAGGTCATGATCCTTTATCTGTTGTTTAAACCATTACCTTCAACATTATAAAGAGATTATAAAATTTGTTTTCTTTGCATCTTGAATGTATAAGTTCACAATTCGACCAAAGATGAAAATAAGATAAATTAAAAACCTCTTGTGAGGGAAAGAAAGGAAAATATCAATTTAAAAAGAGCTGAATGTAATGATGTATACAATGGACAAAGAGTCACGATCTTGTGTCATACTCTCAAAAAGTATTTTTCAAAGATTCAAATATGACGATACATATTTTATACAAGAAAGCAGTGATGTGCAGTAGCAATAGGCTATCAAGCAATACTTAACAGCATTGAATCTCTGCGGTGGAAAAAAAAAAAGATACACTCTATCTCTACCCACATCCTGACTAAACTTGAAAAAATTACAAAATGATAGCTGGTTTGGTAGATCTATTTAATCTTACCTCACTTATATGAATGTAATCACCATACTTTGAAACTCACTGAAACCCAAATTGGCTGTTCAATAATAAAATTTTCTTGGGAAAAAATTTTGTACTGTATACACTTAACTCACTTTGCACATTGTCAGTCTCTATGTAAATCTCAATGCTTGAAGATATTTCAAACTGGTGAAAATATGCCTGATGCATATATTAAAACTAAACAAGAATTTGCAATACTTCTTTACATCTTGGAGCTGTCATACTAAATGGGACTGGTTCGAATCCCAGGAAGTCCCTGAGGAAAAAAAGGGTAGGTGGTGGACATTGAGAATTACGATCCAGGTGTGACAAGGGTTGAAGATGTCAGGAAGTTAAAGGCCAAAATATCTAATGAAAGAATCCACTCTTCCTCTGAAGGCCGTCATCTGTCTCGCACCACCTGATGAATTCTACCACCACATTTTCAAAATATATGCAACAGATGAAAGCAAATTAATATAACATACTTTCAAAAGGCATATGAGTGTTTTAATAATTCTTGCAGGTTACAAAATAAGAAATAAAGCTGCAAATCTTGTTGTTTACCAAAAAAAAAAAAAAGAGAAAAAAAAATATTAGAAAGAAAGAAAAAGAAAAGAAAAAAAGATAAAAACTTAAAAAAAAAAAAGAAAAAGAAAAGGGAAAGACAAAAATGGGATTTTTTTTTAAATTCAAAGATCAGTATCAAATTTATAATACACAGAGATGGCCATTTTCCTACACACACACAATACCATATAATAAGACAAAATCAATGTGCCTTGTATGAAAAGTATGATCACAAATTTGATCAACATCATTTGGGATAAGAATTGTTGAAGTTTTTGCCAAAATGAATTGGACTTGGAAAATGAAGTATTTGAAACACCCACTAAGATTGGGCTAGTGTTTGCTGACAAAATGCAGAAAATCAGTTTTAGCATGAGTTTGTTTTAATTCCATCATTGAACCTTCCAGACTGTATTGTAGCTTTTCAACCTAAAGTTTTGCATAAAACTGTTTTTTTTTTCTAAGCAAATATGATAAAAATGGTCGTAAGCGTAAGTTAGATTCAAACATGGAAAGAAAAAAACAAAACAAAACAAAAAACAAAAAAACCCCAGACAAATCAGCACAAACATAAATTTTAGCACTCAGCCAGAGACATTAGAGGATAATCCTTCCCTATTCTGACTCACCCCTAATCATTTCTCAATTTATAGGCTTACCGCTTACTATCAGCTTCCCTACTCCTGAAGGTCCCAGCTGGTGCAAGCAATGAGATCACTATCAGTGGCATCAATGTCATATAACATAGACAGTAAACCAAATCACTGATGACAGATAATAAAAGACACTTTGCTCAGTTTTTGAGGGGAATGACTATGTCTGAGGGAAACTGACACTGAAGTGGTTGATTACATAATAATATACATAAGGATTTGGTCTTGTTTTACTATTACTGAAAATGGGCTAGAGCAGGAGCACGAAAGACTTGAGACAGCCAGGGTTGGACTAGACTGGCTTGAAGAACATCCATGTCAGCTGTTGCACAAGTTGAGTCCTTTTTATAGCCATATGTGTTTGTATTTATTCTCATGTTAAGATTGAAACTGCTGCATTAAACACTTGCTCATTACAAGAGGTAAGCAGTATATTCATTAGTATTTTGTTAGTAAACATGAAAGTGCTCCTACCTATTCACAAATCATAGACCTTACTTTATGAATTAGCTTTTTTTAAAATGAAAGAAAGAGGCGAGTGTGTTTATGTGTGTGTGTACAGGGGGGGAGCAC
The DNA here is from genome assembly GCA_039654565.1 of Peronia peronii. NCBI lineage: Eukaryota > Metazoa > Mollusca > Gastropoda > Systellommatophora > Onchidiidae > Peronia > Peronia peronii. Next base: position 7,318 of record JBCEWB010372125.1, read on the forward strand.
TTATCAAAACTTTGACATGTACATTTTTTTCCGTAGTTATTGTTATACTATAAAGTATTATGTAGTGAGTACTCCTTGTACTTGGATGTTTATAATTAATAGTTGGTAGGATTTTTAGAGCAACACAATGTCATGTTTATAATATCAACAATGTATTTCAAGGTAAAAGTAATAAAAATGAACTTGTATTTGAGTTTGTGAAATCAAAACATGAGCAGAGATCAAATGCTCACATCATCTCTATCCTGATCATTTAAGCTGTATTAAGCTCTCCACCAGAAAAGGTAGCAACAGATGGGCTAGGGAGAAAATGGCTGAAATGTGAGACTGGCAATATTTCCTTCTGTGATGACAGCTGCTGCAGAATAAGCACAGTCTTTGCACATTTCACCTCAACAGATTTCCACAAGCCAGTCTTGTCGGTGTTCAAGTCCTTTACCTCTTGGAGTGGTATAGAAGAGTTGAAATCCTTCTGTGCCTTAGGAGAATGATGACTCAGATTTCCAGGGGGGAATTTGGACTGAGAGTTTAAGTAGCAACTAACCAGCGAGTCTTTGCAGGTCAGAGCAAGGCGATCAATGCTTATCAATTCCTCTCTGTTGTAGATAATTCCCTCTAGGAGCTGCAAAGCTCTCTGAAAGATTAAAAAAAAAAATAAATACAAAAGCAAAAAAAATTAAACACAGGAAAGATAAGATTTTGTACAAAAGTTGTCTTTCCATTGCCTTTGTCCAAATTAAATATAACAGAAAATTTAAAGAAAAAAAAAAGAAAAGAAAAAAGAACATGAAACAAAACAAAAAATAAGTGGCATACATAAATATTTCGAAAACAACCATGTCAATGATTTTTGTTATAATAGAAAATGCAGACAGCTAATAAGCCTCCATCAAAGCAGTAAAAATGACATTTTGCTTGACAAGGCAAAAAAGTGATTTATCATTAAGTAGAAACTGAGACAGAAATACATTTTATTTCAAGAGCTGACAATTAATGTTTCTGGCTCCATCTATGATGTTTTTAGAAATGATTAACACACTAAGCTGATAAATTTTGAAGTGATCAGATCAGCCGTAAATTTTGTTCTGTGGTATTGTGATTCGTTATTAGGTCAATGGGTCAAGGTCAATATATGTCAACAAATCGGAAAAAAAATTGTCATGTTGTAGTTTATTCATTCTACTTCAGAAAATGTATAGTGTTATGGCCTTTCCTTTATTTTGGTATGCCTGTTTCTAAGCATTTTCCAACACACAGTAAAATTTCCCCTGACACCACAGATTGTTTATTAGTGACACTTGGAGGGTTAATCTTTTCCTTAATAAATTTTCACTGTATCTGGTTTCCCACTGTGCCATAATCATACAAGCCTAACCACCACCATTACCAAGTCATTCTTTCTTATATTATATAGCTTGAGATCAAACTGTATAGCTGCTTTAAAAAATTAAAGCTAGGCCTATTTGTATGTATGTCCAGCTTCAACTCCCCCAGTTGTACTTATGATGCAAGCAGTCATGGTGTAATCTGATATCAAATTGTCCAGTTCAGGAAAACATCATGCTAGGTGTGCAGTCAATTCAGATGGAGATGAACAGAAGCATATAATTTCTTCCTGGATCTTTAATCTCTATCTGGTACTTGGAGGACCAGTTATTGCTTTGCCTCCGTTATAATAATATATAAATAATTAACCCTATTCATACTTGTCATACAAATCTAATCTAATATTTGACTTGCCCCCCCCCCCCCCAAATGCAGTGCTATTTCTTTTGCGTGTGTGTGTACTAGTGTGTGTTTGTCTGTGTGTATGCATACGTGACAGTGACTGTTTGAGAGAGAGAAGGGTTGGAGGGAAAGATGGGGGGGCCCACTCGTGCATAATTTGCTTAATTGTTATAAGGTGTATTCACTGGGCTTTTCATACTAAAACTGCAAATAGCTTCACGTTCGTTCATGCATTTTTTTGTAAGTTTGAGTCTATTGTTGTTTTTTACTTTAGCACTAAATCAGTTACATAAGCCAATATCCCATGCCTCAAGCTCGCTGAGTATTTCCACATTAAATGTATTCTCTCATGGATTTGTCTTCATTGCCTGGTACTCGGAGTGCCACTAGCTTAAAACCTACTTTGCGTTAAAACTGTGTACACTGAATGCAAATGTTTACTGTGTGGATAAATGTGCGCGTTTGTATGTCAATGTGCATAGTTACTCATGTATGACAGGGCCAGTTTGAGAGAGAAGGGAAGAGAGAGAGCGAGGATTTGGAGGAGGGGGATATATAAATAAATAATAATAAGCTTATTACTACAGATAATTTCTGCATCAGTTTTTTTCCACCAAGCATTTATTACAAGTAATTTTCTGCTGCTGTTATAATCTAAATATGATTAAATTTATCACACACTGGTGTTCTTTTTCCACAGCTTCAATTATCATCAAGCGTTTGTTGTCCATGATTAAAAACTACATGTATGTACGTGAAAGAAAAACAACAACATGTATACAAATTTCACAATTACCCAAGAACACGAAAGAAAGCGAAGGCAGTTTTCAAATGAGGTATTATTCATTCACTAGAGAAAAAGGAACAAGAGGCCATGAAAACATCTACCCAAATCAGAGAAACCCACTCTGTTAAATGTGCTCGTAATGGCTAGCACATGTAGTTTCATAACTTTAATTTAACAACCTAAAACAAATGATTGAAAACGAAGCTACTCTGCAACTTCAGACTTTAGTAGAATAGTAGACATCTTTTTCTTTCAAATCAACGAATATGTGTTAAAGTGAGAGAGAGTATATGGGTGTGTATGTTGTGTGTGGGTAAAATGCATTGATTTTTTATCTACATCTTAGATTCTTGAGACCTTGTGTTGATACATTTACCTCTCCATAAGAAAGAAAAGTCCTTCGGAAAAGGACAAAGATCTATCTACCTTACCCATCAAAAAACTCATCCACCTTGTAAATGATAATGATGCTAAAGTCTCTTTAAAACTGACTGGTCAGGAGGCTCTGCTCCTCCATGCACAGCACCAGTCATAAACGCTGTTCCAAGTGCTGGTAATCAAAGAGGATTAGTCCACGTCCGGTCTGATTATGCAGTCAAGATTTACATCCCTTCATCTTTCTCTTCTCTTCATTCCCACCCCATGTTACTGCATGCCTTGCACATTATTTCCCTGAAGTAGACAATCTGATGTCAGATTACGTCACGATTGCTTGCATCGCAAGTATGAAGGGTCACTTTGAAAAATTATAATGACTTAAATATTACTTCCGATTTGGAATAAGTGCAAGTAAATTCAAATGCCATACACAGTCAAGTCTTGTTTAAGTCAACTTCTCAGGACCAAAAAGAAAAAAAAAAAAGAAAAACAATGCTGCCTTGAAACAATGTTGACATTAACCATTACAAAAATATAAAGGGAAAAGTAATTGGCTACAATTTCAAGCAAAAATTCACTTTTAGAGAACTGACTGTAAGTGGACAGTATGATTTCTATGACCAGGTTTATTTCTATTTCTTGTATGGAAATATGTGGCTTCACATTTTTTGTAGTTTTGCTTGAGAGCAGACCACCAGGACCTAAGTGTGGCTTGCTATGAGAATATTTATATAGCACCACTTTGACAAAGTATCTGCACAAAAACGGATGTAAATTTTGCAGTCCTAAACCGATTTTGTATCCTATAGTTGTCTAGTAAATGGTGAAGAAGAAATATGTGAAAACTGCACTACCATAATTTTATAATTCACAAACAAAATATTTTTACAGCACACACTGGAATAAACAACAACGAAAAATAATAATAATAAATCTCCACAACAGTAATAGAACAATTTTTGCTGCCCTTTGGATCTAATAGTACAGTTATATGCCAAATAATGCATTTCCTCACAAAATCTGAATTTCAGAATGTTGGTTAAAATTGACCTACTAATATCATCCCTGCATCCCTGCTTGCCAGCTTCTGGGCTAGGATCTCTACAGCTTTATCACAGCTGAGGGTGGAACACTTGCTCAGGAAGAGCTTGATGGTGGAGGGAGAGAGAAAGACTTGCTGTGCTCCTGTGGAGCCCTGCTGCAGTGTCTCTGCTACCAGTTGTGTTTCTTCCCTCCAGTCTGTCTGTGGTTCCTCTGACTGCAATCTGTGGACAAACCAAACAGATAGTATATTTTACCCTAATGCATTGTCAGAACATTTCAAGAGACTGCAATGGCAGAAGAAGTGACACACATACAGGTGCTGTAAAGATAAACACATTATAGGATTGCTGTGATAGAGAATCAGTTTAGATTAAAAAATAAGTCACTCGTACATTTGTCCTTAAATCTGATAATATATTTATATAATGTTTTATTTACTTTAACTTCTACAACAATGATTACAAGTTGGTGGCTTTAATTTGACTATCTCAAGTTTTCTGAAAAAATAGCATGTTAATGTATTATGATTTAATTTTGCATTTAAAACTGTCAATTGAAACATAACAATGAAGTCCACTTGCAAATCTCTTTCATTTGGTGAACTTTCTTTACCTGCTAGAAGGATCAGCTAAACTGTCTGTTTCAATACTGAGTTGCTTGGATTCATTTTCATTCTTGTCAACACTGTCCTCTCCATCATCATCTTCATCATCACCCCAGCCACCTCCTGCTTTTCCTGGCTGGTGCACTTTTACTGTAGATCGTGAGTGTAAAGGGTTCACTTTTAAAACAACAGGTTAATACATTATAAAGAAATACCCACTGTGCTGTGATCCAAGAAAAATGCCATTTTCAAAGCAAAAAAATGCCACAAAAAATGCCACAAAATGCAGCAAAAAATGCCAAAAAAGCCAAAAAAATGCCCCCCCAAAAATGCAACTCATGATTAAAACAAATTTTTATAACGTTTTCAGATAATAGTCTGCACAGCCCATTAGCGAGCATATAGTAACATAGGTCTAATTAGTAATTAACCTAAACAATTTTTTTAAAAAAGGCACTGTTAACATGGATAATCTCCAGATCCTTGTTCTATAATTATAATACAAACATGACAAATACAAGATCAATGGATAGGGCACAAACCCGCTGTCACTGCATTTATCAAAGGTCACAATGAGTAAAATTAATATAACTGAACCTTTTGTTGTATCTCAGCCTGCCAAACTGCCATACACATGCAAAAGTTAAACAATTTAACTTTCAAGTCCCCTGCGGCTAAGTCTATTCAGCCAGTCACATAGTTTCCAAAAAGGGTGTACTAATAATGATTAAGAACAGAAAAGGAGGTACATGTATCGGTTGTAAAACATAGGCTCCGAAAATGGTATTTAACATTCACATGACACTGATTCAAATTATGTTCTGCTGGATCATCAAGTGAGCATTTCAAATTCACCATATATTTAGCAATATCTTTATATGCAGCAAGAACAGATTTTCTTTCGTGATTTAATACCAAATTGCAAGGAATGCAAAATACGTAATTTGCCTTCCGAGACGTGCATGCACCCCTTATACTCAGCATGTTGCTGATGTGGCATGACCTTCAGTCCACTTTTAGAAGCTTGTTTTGGTCTGTTGATGAATTGGTCCATTTCTCTTCTATTAGAGATTTAGATCTAGGCTCTAAATATCTTTCAACTATTGACTGCTTCTATCACTAAATCTAGAACTAACGACTAGATCTAAGCTATGCGCCAAAGAAAGAGCAAATCACGCAGTGGTCGTCTTCATTGCAACCAATTTTTCATTCCCCGATACAACACTGATTTTTGCTTGGATAGGTAGCCATTGCATCAGCCCAATAGACTTTTTCAGGGTCATATCTTCATACTGGCTATGTCAGGCAGGCCTAGAGTTGTATTTCTTTGCTGGGAGCCCCCCATCTCTTCAGTGCTTTTCCCTTATCCCTTGTTCTATATTTTGTCCCTCTCTATAGCAGAGGGCCTAAATTCAGATCTAAATTATGTAGATCTAAATCTTTATCTGTTGAGGACACGAAGCCAGGCCTGATCATCGTCACTACTCGATCTAGATGTCTCAGAGTCAGGTTCTGGCTCACTCACATATTCTGACCCAGAATCATCATATTTGTCACCTTCAGTCTTCACCCGGAAAAACATCTGTACATGTATTTAGATTTTTTTTTTAAAAAAAAGGGATACACAATGGTGTTTCTCAGACATTCTGGTGGATTTTTTGTAGATCTAGATGTCCGCTAGACGATTGTTTACATTCTGACTTTATTAAATGCTGGAGGCTATGTAGAGGTCGACTGTAGTCGCAACAGTAAAGAAACCACTAGAGTTATTGTGATTTCGTTTTTCGTGCCAGGTAAGAAAAATCCGTCAAATTGAAAAAATCTCAAAATCAACAAAGAATTTCTATTCACTTCCATTATCAAAATGTACAAAAATGCCGAAAAATGCGAAAAAATGCTCCAAAATGGCAAAAAATGCCAAAACGGCGAAACGTGTGGCAACTGTGCGGCAGGTAGATAAAAATGTGGGCGCATGAAGTGCCGTGCTGCCGCATTTTTCTCGGATCAGACTGTGTGTCCCAAAACAAATTTCAAATGAATATTACATCTTTAAAAAATCCATACCAGCATTTTAACAGTGAAGACGAAAGAAATACATAGATAAAAATGTGCCAATAAATCATAATGTGATGCCCCGCAAGAAGCAGTATCAATATTAGAGTAAATAATGACTTTACCACTGAATTTTGGTTCCTTAAAAAATTCTCTCTTTTTTCTTTTTCTGAATGCACTTTAAAATAAATGTCCTTTTTGTAGCAAGGAAAATGGAATCAAATATGAGAGGAAAAAAAGAATGAACAGATATCATACCTGGCATGCCAGCACTTCTAGACAATGGTTTTTCCATTTCTCTATCAGGCACAGATGTCTGAAATGATTCTTCATTGACATCCTTGATGACTGGGGGCTGATAATTGATGGTGGAACCAGTCAAATCCAGCTTTGCGAGAAGGGCAGCCTGGCGATCTGATGTTGTCTCTGACATTTTCGCTCCCAGCTTTTCAATACCATCTAAAATAGTTTCTCCAAGACCCTCTGAAAAGAAAACATTACATACAGTAAAAAGTTATAAAAGGTAAACAACAGATTAAAATATTGCTTATTTCATATCTTAAGCTATTAAAAATCAAATATTTAAAATCAAGTGATTTACTTTCTTGCTTAACTGCATCCAATAAACCACTTTGCCAAAGCAGAGGAGACAAAATCAAATCTGAATGTGAAAATCTACAGTGGAACTAAGTACAGCAAATGTCCAAAACATAATGACTGACTTCTTTCACTTTCATGGGAAACTCAACCTCTGTTTTAAACTAATTGATTCTAAGATACTTGCAGTTGCATCATGTAGCTTTCATCTTCTCTGTGTGTCCTTGAAAATCAAAATCTCCTGATCATTCATAATATCCTACTCCCAGAAGAAACACGTCATCAAATACCACCCAACTAAACATCCCAACAAAGAAACAATGAATGACAATATGCTATCTTTCAAGCTATGAGTATGACATAATTGAGCACATGGAAACAACACCTTTAACAGAAAGAAAAAAAAATGCTCCAGACTTACTCGACTGGGATGTGGGTGTGTTGCCAAAACCCTGGATAGCACCTCCAGTTCGCACGGGACCTAAACCTCCTATAAAACAAAAAAACATCAACAACGAACTCATAGGAGATGAAAATGAACAAGATACATGTAATGTCAGCTATAAAATAGTGAGGCAATTTTATACTTGTGACACTGGCCATACAGTTCTAAGCTACTCAGACTCTGAAGATAAGGAACATTTTATTCGTTCCATACAAGAGATTGTACAAAATATACTGGCATAGATTCCTGCACCATTTATTTACTGATGATATAATCACACAGCTCACAAAACTTTTGACAAAATATAAGTATTTTACATAAATCCATCGCCAAGTCTCTGAGAAGATCGTGTTGGCTAAGAGAGCTCACAGTAATATTCATCAGTGAACAGACAATACCATATTTGAATTCTGCTGGTTTTTCCTCGGTGCCCTCTGAGGGTGATTTTGGAGCGAGTGTCTCCATGCTGTACAACTTCTCACATAGTTCCTGTAGATATATGTATACACAGATTTCCAAACAATAAAATGATCTATCTCATATAATTTAGAGCCTAATAGCAATTGTTTAATATGATCATATCAAACAGCCACAGATAGATTCTAGCTCAAACCAAAAATGGAAAAAAATGCGAACAGTCAAAATATGAAATCTTATAATTATTTGAACTCTCAAGCACCTATAACTTTGACACATATAATTAGATACTGAGTAGCCAAATGGAGGTGACAAATTGTATTGCATAATGAGTTCCACTCAAATATTCTATCTCTATTGTAGCTTTGGTTTCAAAATGTTCAGTTCTTAAATCTGAAATACATATAGGGAAATGAAGAATGAATCTCTTACATTAGAATCAGCATGAAAACTTTCACCTTGATGTATAAATTGTTATATATTTCAACACTATCAAACAAGAGAAAGACTGATATGATTGTGACAAAGCATTGTCACTGTCAACACATGTCAGCATCCATCTGAATGATTTACCTATAAGTGATAGGATTTAGCCTCCTAAATGAAATGGAAGAGACATTTTTGTCCTTGCTGTTTTTTTTTTTGTTTTTTGTTTTTCTGAATTTTATCACAGAGCCTCATTAACTCACTGAACCTTAAGCCTTAGTTCATTGGTTGCTGTTGGTGCCTAAGGCTTTCTACTATTTTAAAAAGTAACAAAAAATAGTAAATATGTATCAAATGATATGAAACATGGTGAATAGATAGTATATGTCTCGCCCCCAGGGCAAATGAGTCGGAAGTTGTCCCGGGAGTTTTCAAGTTAGGGCCGTTATTAACTATTTTCCGACTGAGATACCAAAATTTTTTATTTGTTTTCCACAAAAGGAAAATTCAACCTTTTCTAACCTGAAAAAAAAAAAAGTTTGGTCTCTGAGTTGCAAAACAGTTAAAAACGGCTAAACTCGCGATTGCCCAGAGTGACTTCCGACTCATTTGCCCTGGGTGCAAGACATACTGAGTGTTCTTTGCATTTATGGATTTTTTTTTTTTACACAATCTAATGTAGTTTGAAAGAGATAGAAGAAAGAAAAAAGGAGGAAGTTTGCGGGGGGGGGGGGG
>JBCEWB010372125.1:16540-39801 GCA_039654565.1 Peronia peronii
CCCCCCCCCCCCCCCCCCCCACCCCCACCCCTCATCCTACACAAAAAAAAACATTCCCACATTCACACGAAGAACAGTAAATCATGCCAAAATTTCAACATACTACTCACCAACTGAGTAAATATAAACATAACTTTCAAATGAAATATATTCAAACATACGTATCCAAACACATGACTGTACATGTATCAATTAGTCAGCTTTGATGTGATACAGTTCAAAACATGGGGCAGCACACAGAGCTTTCCACAAAAAATGTCATTGCTGTTTTTCAGTGTTGGCGAGAAAAATGTTTGAAAAAATGTAATTGAAGTATCAAAGCTAAATGATAAATGGACATCTGTAGACCACTAAATAAATCATGACAAAGGCTTATATTGTACTTGTGAGTGCGAGGAAGAACACAGTGCATGTGTATAGCACAGGGATCAAGCTTCAAGGCCACACTAGATCTAGACCTAGTTTCAAGTTTTGATGTGGCGGTGACACAAACATGCATACATTTCAGAAAATATGCGATAATCCAACAAGTATTCCTTTCAGAAAGGCCTTCTACGTCACTTTCATGAGTTGAATCAGATTCTACATCAGAATCAGTTGTTATAATCATCTCCAAAACATTGGGAGTTGAAAGACACCATCGTGAAAGACAAAAACATAAACAATGGGTGTAGGCCAGAGGACAGGATTTTTCGCCTACAAAATTATTTTAGTAGTTTCCGTGAAGTATGTTATATATAATCTTGCCTGATTGGCTACTACATGAGTACAACTCTATATTGACCAATGGAAACATTGTTAGATGTCAGAATCTACAAGGAAATCCTGTACCAGAGTCAGGGTTCGTATTCAACGGTTGCTAGGGCATACCAATATACTCCGGGTCAGGGTTCAGTGAGCTAACTAATCTAAAATTGTGACATAGTTGTTGCATTACAGAAAACGCAACCAAAACCAGTCCACCTGACAGTAGAGCCTTTTTTTTACATATATTGATAATTTGATTTCTTGTGAGAATAATTCTAAGTTATACTGTGGGAACCAAGTTTGTCTGATTGCAAAGTTTGCTGTCTTGTTACCTTGGCTATCTGGCGCACCATAATATATGGTGTATTTCCATGCATTGGATGAGGAGGGCCTCCAAATTCTGAGATATGAAAATTGTCAGGGCATGAGGTCTCTCACAATGACCCAAGAAAAGACAAAATTTGGAAATTATCCATTCTTTGATCAGCCTTTAACATTATTTAGACTCTGCTATTAAACAAATCAGCAACAAGATTAAAATCATTATGTATATATATATATGTATATAAAATAACTGTGTCATGATATGAAAATTCAGTGGTCAATAAAGTGTCCCAACAAATAAAAGGCTATAAACTTGTCAGTAGTTTTCAAGATCTGAGCAGCAGTTATCTCAACCTTCGTATGGCTCACATAAATCTATTTCAAATATACAGATTTAATTAGTACTGATAACAAAAATGGTATCAGTTAAATTCATCTAGAGAAAAACTAAGTTGAATTATTTAATTTACTTTTCAAACATTTTTTTCAATGTCATTTTGTAAAATATCATCATGCGCACCAATATATTAAAATGGAATATTTTACTATACTCACTTGTGCACTCTTTGATAGAATCGGAATGTCTTTTCAGACCAATCTGGAATTCGCTGCTGCCATTCTCAAACACATGTTTCATAAGTTTGAGAACCTACAGGTGAGAACAACAAGATAGCAACCAAGCAAATGAGAACTAATAAACTGATGAGAAATATCGCATCAGTTTTATTCCGGTATCCAGTAAGGTAGTACTGGAAATTATTAATCTTAACTTTTCATTTCAAACTTGTGAATTTCTTTAAAAGTACTGCTAAGGATAAATATGAAATGCATGGAGGCCTCTAGATCTATCTCACACTATCCCATATAAGACAATCCCTGCATACAACAGACATTTTCTGTTTAATGTTTCTATTTTTGAAAAATGTCAGACCATGTAACTGAAATGTTTATCAGCATAAGCTCATTTGATGATCTATGAGAGCTTTCAAAACAGGAATTTCAAAGGAGTAAGTTTTTAAAAATTATCTGCAGTAATGAGTTTTCACAAAACTGTCTATGGAAAATATACAAAATGTGTTGAACCATACCCCTAAATATAATAATAACAATAATAATGTGCATTTATAAAGCCCAATCCCAATAAATGGCTCTATTCACTAGATGATAGTGAACTTGATTTAATTAATTTTTCACTTGGTCAATTTCAACAATTTCCAAAGATATGTAGAATTCTTGATACAGTCACAAAATCGATATTCAGAAGAATAACAATTACCTTAAACTTAACATGGCACGATTTGTTTTTCACTCTATCAACTAAGAATTCAACAAGACTGTTGCTATAGCCAGAAGATTCAAATGTGATATCTGAAATGTAAAATCAGATATAAAACATAAGCATTTTCTGAATGTTTGTTTATGCTAAATATAACACTTTATACACAAAAAATGCATTTGAAAATGATGACACAGCCTTTTTTTCATCAACTATTGAGTCCAAAAATGTTTTTGTTTCTTTTAGTATGAAGTTATTTTGCAGTCACCCTTCAATTTTCTGCTTTCAGCAAAGATCAAAGGAGATGAATGGAGCAAAACCTTGATCTCCTTAACATAATAGCAAAACCTCATTATCAAGACCTGCTCTCCCCTTTACGGTTTTATTTCTTTTAAGTTAAAAAATTTGTTAAAAGCTTCGTCACAAACATACCATTGATTTCTTTAAACAAGTATCCAGGAGTGGGATTTTCATCATCTGAAGATGCTTTCAGTACAACTGTGATCTGCAACAGAAAGATATGAATTTCAGGTACAGTGGTCTCTGCCTAAGAACCCTCTGCCTAGGAGCCCGGTCCGCCTAAGAATTTAATCCTCTAAGAACCCGCTCCCAAACAAAAAATCCGCCCAAGAGCCCGGTGTCGGGCCAAGACACACAGTACTTAAGGTGTAATTTCACATCATATTGTCCACTTGAGAGAAATGCACAGTGCTATGCACAGTAAAATGGGGATGGGGTGGGGAGAACTGGTAGACAAAGTAGTGGAAGTGATGGATGATGTATGACTGCATAATCAGGCCATATTGTGGACTAACACGTAAGCATTTCTTTGTTTGACAACACGTGGGAGAGCACTTGTGATTGGCTCTATGCATAAGGAGGAGTAAATTTAGCCTCCTGACTGGTCAGTTGTTGTGCTACTTTGGTCAGTCTGTAACACCTGAGTCACTTGTGCGATTATCCGTAGGGTAGCATAGTAATATCATGTTTTCAATGATGATACTGTTAAGTGAAAATTCACTCGACGTTTAAACGCTGGGCAGTATTGGTGTAATTATATGCTAAAAAAGATCAGGAACTGTTAGATCCAATTATAACACACATAGGGAAGAAGGTTGTAGCTATTCACATAGATAAATCTTTAACTAACCGTAACGATCTAATCTAATCTAACTAATCATAGTAGTGAAGACAATCTGTGGTCAGACTTATTGCGTAACTTTTCAATCCGCCTAAGAACCCGTCCGCCTAAGAGCCCGCTTTTTTCTGTCTCCCGACAACCGGGTTCTTAAGCGGAGACCACTGTAAAACAATTCTGGTGGGCATAAAACATGTAAGAATCAATATCAAATCACTGCTGCCATTCGCTGTCAATGTATGGAGCATTTGAGTAATTTATAACTAGAGTGAAAAAATTGTTTCACAAATTTAGTTGTGTGGGTATGGTGATAAAAACCATCAAGTGGTTTTATATGTGCCATGGTCAGTTTCCATGAAGTTATCTGTATAGTGCATGTAGGCTAGTATAGCACTCAATTCTTTTCTTTGTTATTCATGCGAATGCTTATAGCGCTCTTTATTATTTTTTTTTTAACTATTCATGCATAGCCATCACTTCTTCAAACATGCACATTTCTTGTACTCAAAATAATTTGAAATTAACACAAGACTTAGAGAACGAACTCTTTTCATATATTCCATGATAAAACAGGTTTGCCCACTTTGATCTGTATGAAAATATATGGATAGTGAACAGTAGTTATGAAATAACTTACAAGTTACAAGTAAAAATACAAAAGAATGGGAAATTTCAATTTCTTCAATAGAGATAACTTGCAATGTTTCTCTGCTGATCAGATTCTTAATTTTAATCCTGACATCGTGAACCATTTCAAAGCTAAACCAATTTTGCAGTGCTGTGCTGAGCATCACTGCTACGACCAGTTTCTCTCGCTTTGTCCACTGCTAATCCCCACCTGGACTCAGTCCTATCCAATGTGCACGCACAATCGGACACCATTTTGTACTCTCCTACAGGCATTCAAAAGCTTTGACTGTTAGTGTTATTCAGTGTTACTAATTTTTAAACACACAAGCATATTAAATGCATTTGAACTCTCATCGTTCAGTTATTTGCCAATCATTATTGGCTTGTGGTGTCTATCAAAAGATTCTGTATACAGATGCGAAATGCTTATCAGTGGCTGGAACAATGGATCAAAGGAGAAAAGGCCCCACACATGAAAGGTCATTTTCAAGGTGTATCTCAAAATGTTGAAATCCTGCTCATGGCCGACTGCTGTTTACATTGTATTTTGTTTCCAAATTATTGACTGGATAATGGGAAATACTGACAATATCCACAGGTTACAGAACAATAAATAAATCTTGGTCTCTAAATTGAAAGTGTTGTGAGCTGAAACCTATAAAAATTCTTTGAAGCATTATATTTCACTTTCTAGATTATATGGGTTAGGAGGAAAAACACATGAACAAAACAAATGGAGGATAATGTGACAAGTATGCTTGTGTACAACTTATCACTGTTTGCTTCGACGACAGCCATTCCTAAACCAGTTCAGAAACAAAACAAGTGGTAGATTTCTAAGACAAACAACTGAGACAATCTGTCTCTGTCACTTTTTGCTATAACAACAACAGAATACACAACACACATAGGCCATAACAAATGTGGCAATTTAAAAAAAAATACGCATGACATACAATGCTAAAAACAATGAATTATCATGGACTGGATCCATGTTGATCTGGCAAATTCATGTTATTCATGAACAATGATGTAATGTGTGTATTTATTTTTTGAAAGTAAATAAAGGGACACTCTTAATCTGCAGCCTTAGCAGATCAACCTATAACTAGAGGATTGGAAGGCCAATGCGTTCAGGGAGGTGGAGAGGGAAGGCAGGAGGGATGTTCTCGTTACTTGGTATCCACATTATGTCACATAGCACCAATTTGAACCAAAGGAGAGCACCTGATTTTCATTTCTTTTCATCAGTCATTCTATTCTGAACATAATGCAATCAAAATTCGCCGATCGTGGTTCAAATTGATGCAATCTGACATCATGTCCATGGCGAGCAACTCGAAAACACGTCTAACGCATTGATTCTCCAGTCCTATCTACCTAGATCTAGTAGTAGTACCTTATTTACGAATGACATTCTGTGAGAAATGGTGGTAGCCATGTCTATCTTCCGATGTCAAAAATCCCATACATGGTGACCAAAATTTATAAGCTACAATGGATTATTATGAAGGCATGGTGAATTGTAAATCACTGATAAAATCTTAGATAATGAGAGTTGTATAGTGGCTTCTAGATCTAGATCTAACTGTCGTGACTGAATTATTAAATTTTGTACTTATCTCCCCTGTGTTGTCTTCTTATGTATGTAGTTGTTGCAGCCTACATGATACCAAAGATCTCATTTGGTTACAATAATGATTATAAAAATAAAACAATGCCAATTTCAAGTCTAACCAAAAAAAAGTTATTTCCGCTAATGTAATTCGTCAACTTCGGACACAAATCTTTTATTCAAACAGTTTTGTTTTGTAATATCGATTTTTCTTCAACTTTTAAGGACTTTTAATACATGCAAAAGTGTAATCGGAAACAGGAAGATATGTCATTGTCCAAATGATGCCAAAGAGGTTACATTATACAACTCTTTGCCATATTTGTACTCCGTGGACGGGAGCCGAAAGCCGAGATAATCCTACCTTCTTTGGATTGAAAGGCTTAAGAAAAACAACAACAGGACGGGAGCCGACGTAGCCGTGTGGTTGCGCCTGCCTGCAACTTGGCAAAAAATACATCGTAAAAGTCGTTCGTTCGACTCTCGGCTCCTACCGGTGGAGGGGGGAGGGGGATGTAAAGGATTTGTGTATTAGAACCTGCATTTTCATAGAGAACCAATGATCTCCTGGTTTCTTGGATCTTTAGCCTTCTTGGATAAGAACAAATATATTTCCCAAGTCAAGTACATGCGTTATGCACGTTAAAGAATCATAGGCAGTAAAAAAATCGGATGAAGAGCAGTCTGAGACGCTGCTGTCCGGACAGTTTCAAAATTCAAAATTTCTACCTACAAAAACTCTTCTTACTAAAATCAGGATAGGCCCTTACAGCTGAGATAATCCAATTTTTTTAGGATCATAGCTACACACATAACAAAAAACTTAATAATAGTACTCCGTAAAAGCATATCAGTCAGTGATGATAGTCAAGGTAGATCTAGCTATTTACAGGAGTTGAACGGCGTAATGCGTAGCATATCTGTTACATTCTAAATGTCTTTCAACCTTCTGGTGGAGGTTATCTCGATTTAGCGTATCCATGTCATGTTCTATGTGGATTGTCGCACAATAATATTATCACAAACAAGGTATGAAATTATATAAGACAGTCAAATCATACACTGGAACCTTCACTATACAGCAAAACAGAAATGCATTCTCACTGCCGCAGCAAGTATTGGTAAGCACCGAGTTGAGACTTTTTCCCCCTTAGGGAATTTATAAGTTAAATTTTACAAATTCCATTTATTTGTAATTTTTCCTTTCACCAGAGATGCTATTAGTATCTGGCATAGAACTGACAGTTTTGTTTCTGTATCAAATGAGATGGGTAGTAATTCGGGAAGGAGAGAGCGGGTCAGGTTTTCTGGATTTCCACCTTTATTTCAAAGACAACTGCTCTTTGAAGAGGACAAACAGAATTTGGAGGATTCCTCAGTTGAAGATCAGAGTCATCTATGGTTAGACATTAGACTTTGGATGTCTGACCTGGCTGGTTATTAGTGGAAGTGATGACTCAGATAATGATAGATGAAGAGGTATCAAAACTAATTATCATTGTACAAGGCCTGTCTCAAAAATAACTCTCCCTACCCCACATCTCAAAAACTACTGGACATAATGTCACGAAATTTGGAACAATGTACACATACCTTCATTACATTATTAGCTATTCAACATAGTCACCATCATTGCCCAAGCACTTCTGCCACCGACTCAACCAGCTTTCAAAGACCGCGACACATGCCTCTTTGTCCAGCATTCTAAGAGCAGTTTTTGTGGCAGAGGTATTCTGTCATTATAGAGAAAAGGTGAAAGTCACAGGGGCCAAATCAGGAGAATACCGTGGATGGTTCAATATTTCCCAGTTATGTGAAGAAAATTTTGGGTACACGTCACTCATTGTTCCTTTTTATCTTGATTCAGTAAATGGGGCACCCATTTAGTGAGCATCCTCTGTGTCAAGTTAATCATCAAAAGTTTGTCAAAATCATTTGAACTGAATCAGAAGAAACAGGAACTTCATCTGATATAGAGCATGTTTTCCTTTTGTCTTCATCAATGGCTGTCTTTACAATATTGATATCTGCATCTTTACATACAGTCACAAGCCTTCCAGGTCATGATCCTTCCTCAGCACTGATTCACCCCTGATGAATCTTTCTTACTCTTACCTTTGAATAGCTGGAGAGTAATAGATCTTGATGAATTTTTGGTGGCTTTTTTTCCTGAAAGAAGAGAAAATTTTGCTGCTGTTTTGATGTCTATGACTGGAGAATGATTTTCTCAAAAAATTGACGTTCATGTTGCTCATTAGACTCATGAAAGATGGTGTAAACAAACTCTATAACTTTGATTCCATTTAAGGCAGTGCCACGGCATTTTTAACGACAATTTCTGTATATGTTGGTGTTCATTTTTATGAAGTTTCAGGCATTTAGTTTATTATTTCAAGATTTTACAAGATAGAGAAAGTTATTTATATATTTTTGAGACAGACTTCATAATGTTTACCACCATGAATAAAATTGAGTAATGTTGGAAATGCGTGGGTTTGTTGTTCTTGTGCTTGCATCCTGTGTAATAAGTTTTGAACGCGGGGGATATCATGTAGAATGCACACCATGTATTACGTGTATTTATGATCTTTAGCTTCAGGCTACAGACAAATGCTGATTATGTGTGTATTGCTACTATAGCGAAAAATTAAATTTAAAAGCCATCATCATCATAGGGTAACAGCTATACATTAAGACAGGTACCTTTTTTTTTTTTTATTCATGTCTGTCAATATCATCATGCAAACAAATGGATGGTCCCTAACTTTTTACATGTTAAGAGTTTCAGTATTAAAAGATGTTTACATCTTACAAGGGGGGAAATTTTACTTGCTTCCGCTCGATTGTGTTGTATGTAAGTGTTTTCTTGCCAGCGTCTTTCAATATCTGTTTTGTTGTATGTTAGAAAAATGAATTATTTTTATTCTTACATATCAGATGTGAAGTTGAATAAAACTTTCACATGATTTGTGTGATTTGTGAATAAAAAATCCTAATGCTCTACATACTTACAAAATCTTTTTAATTAAAAGTTGAAACACCTGAAATTTGTACACATATATGCAGTCCTTTTTTTTGTATTGATATCTTAAATCCTGTTATTCAGATCTCACTGAGAAATTTTCTATCCAGGTAGATTTATATGTATTTGTTTTACTTAGCATACCAGTTTTATTTTATTGTCAGCACTAGTATGCCAAGGATATTTATAAATTTTGTTTCATCTTGTCGTGTTTTGTTTCAGTGCTGTTAATACTATCATTTCTCACGAATTAGTAAATCACACAGGTCTGCAAAACTTTGCCTGTCTGTACATGTAATTCAAATGATATGCAGAGCTATGTACATTTTTACATTCATCCAGATAATAGGCTTTTCTGACAATGTATAACATAGAACAGGATTTTTTGTTTTCTTTCTTTCTGAGATTTTGCTGAGAATAGTTACGTTTTTCTTTCAAAATAGGAAATATTTGTTAAAAATTCATAGTCCTCAATCATTAGCTGTCGACGTTGAGGGAAGTTGCTCTGCTCAGCCACAGGTCTTCTCCTCATGAGTATGACAGTTGAAAATAAAACATGTACTGTACACTCACCCTAGGGCACAAATTTCAGAGTGATTTTAATCTTATTTGATCTGGGGATGTAGGATGGGAAAGGAATATGAACATTTTCACTGTGAAAATGTTGTTTCCTCACTACATGAACACTTACATATTATGTTTGATGCTGTCTGTTCATGGCTGCTTTTTTTTTTTTTTTAATTCTCTGAAAAATTTGAAATTATGAACACTTTCTGTACTGATGCTGAAAAGTTCTTCATTGTTCACCGTTGTTTTACTATTACATGTACATGTATTAGTAGACATTTTAATAAATTTTATAATCATAAATTCATTATTTTTAGTTTTTTTGTTTTTTTTTTCCCCAACTTCAGAATTTTAGAACTGCAATTTTCCTAGTCATTTCTCAGGAATAATCTATAATTTTTATGTTCTCAGGATATTGGAAACTGTTGTAGTATATGTAATTACTGATACATTACAAGTACATGTATATTATAGTATGTGTACTTTGCTTTGTACTCCATCAGTGATTTGTGACAGATGAGAATATTTCTAATGTTGCAGAGAAATGACTTTATGTTACTTTTACATGTCCAGACAGTGGTCCAGTTTTCAGAATGCATTGTATTTTTGTCCCGTCCATGAGGAATAAACATACTGATAACAATATAATACATGTAATATATTTTTCATTACAAAAATGACATGTATTTCATTTCTCGTTCATTGATCTTTAGTGCATGATCTGTGCAGTTCTTGTGTGTGTGTGTGTGTGTGTGTGTGTGTGTGCGTGTGTGTGTGTGTGAGCTTTAATATAGTAGGTACATGGTACTATGACATG
Organism: Peronia peronii; assembly: GCA_039654565.1. Taxonomy (NCBI): domain Eukaryota; kingdom Metazoa; phylum Mollusca; class Gastropoda; order Systellommatophora; family Onchidiidae; genus Peronia; species Peronia peronii. The sequence continues at coordinate 26,677 of JBCEWB010372125.1, forward strand.
TTTATCGTATGCCAAAGATAATCATCATTTAGTCTGTGCATTTCAGAATCCTCAGAATCTGTCAGTTCTCAATTTCTCAATCACTTTTGGTCTCATTATTTAGATGTATCCCCATTGAAGATAGAAATGTGTATCTAGTGGAGTGAACTAATATAACATTTAAAGAGCAGTAAATAAAAGTTTAACATTTATTCTCTGAATGAGATACAGCAGTTGTTTTTGCATAAATACATAATGTTATTTTTGTATATCATGACTTAGGTATGAAATTGTAAGTTGTGTAAAAAAAATTTTTTTCTGAAATCAAATTAATACTGTAGTAACTAACAGTGAAAGAGGTAATGCATTAGAAACTGCTTTGTATTGTTGCTCCAGAATTAAATTGTCCTATCTACAACATAAAACTGTTGTAGTTAAGACAGTTTAATTCTAGGGCAATGTCTAATTTATACCAAACGTCAGTTCCATGTATTACTGTCACATAAAACCGTAATTCATAAAGTGACACTTTTAGATGATGAAAAAAGTTCTGAGCTGATGGAGATACATATAGCAATTTTAACTGACAAGTGACCAATCAGAGGAATCTGGCATACTGCAAAAATGAACTGTTTAGCCACCAGGAGAGCAATAATTTCTTATTCAGGGGTGATTGTTTTTTTTAATTTCTGCCATAGAAAAACATCCTTATCAGGCTACCTTGGTCATATTCAATCCCTTATTTCTGAGTTTGAGTGACCAAGCGAAAAGAATCACATACACATATGTCAAGTCAATACACATGGGAGAAAATTGCAGTTTTGTTTTCAAAGACTTTTATGCTTCTTGTTTAAAGTTACTTGTAATATTAATTCAAACCATTTATTAGGACAACTGTGGCTGTTTCTTCCGATTATTTAGGTGATGTAAGGCTTAGGACTAACCCCACATACTGTAACTTTGAAAATAAAGACTAAACATTGAAAATATTAAAAACCGCTCATGTATTGTCTTTCCCCCCAGTTAAATGATCTGGCGTGAGGTAAAAACTGATAGGCATAGTAGGCTTAGACACATTAGTTTACATAAATACATGTATTTGTCCATGACACAAAAAAGGTACATGTATGCATCAATGTAGACATAAGAAATTCAGATCTGAATGTTAGATCAAGCACTGTATTAATACATGTATGTGTATTTCACATATGTCTTGCACCCAGGGCAAATGAGTCGGAAGTCACTCCGGGCGATCTCGAGTTATGGCCGTTTTTAACTATTTTCCGACTCAGATACCAAAATTTTTTTTTCAGGTTAGAGAAGTTGAATTTTCATTTTGTGGAATTTAAAACAAATAAAACACTTGGGTATCTCAGTCGGAAAATAGTTGAAAACGGCTGTAACGTGAAATCTCCCAGTGCGACTTCCGACTCATTTGCCCTGGGCCCGAGACATATAATTGTAGAGGTATTATTTTATTACATAGCAGAACTGACATTGGCAATGAGAATTGGAGGGAAAATTAAATACATGTACACTGTAAATTAGTTGAATTTTGTTTAAAGTTGTTAAATCCATATTTGAGACATTATCATATAGAGCACATTAAAGTGAAACAATAACATCAAACTGCCAGGCAAAATAATTTTGAATTCCAGTTTTATTATATATAAGTACATGTACTGTCATAAACTCTTGAATGTGAATGGGTGTTAGTTGTGACATTGTAAGTGGTAATCAGGCGGTGGATACGGACGAGATGCACACAGGAACGGAGAAATAAGAACAGGAATCCTCGACGTCAAAGTGATGCAGAATTTATTGCAGGTGCTTGGTAACAATACAAACTTCAGGGCAGCTGTCTAAATCCGATGCATACGGCACTCACTGCATTTCTCTCCTCCCATTTCATCTCCGGCTGAGCCCTTATATAGACCCCAGCCAGTCTTGAACTCTCCCAAATCTACAAGTTCTCATAGTCTGGAATTCTCTCGACCCTAGCAGTCATCATTGATACACATAAAACCATGACATAGTGCGTGCACACATGACATACTACACACACAAGATCTGACTAGCTAGAAGTAGAACCATCCCATACAAAATGCCTACAGAGTATCTCAGACACGCTTGGTGACCCAGTATCTCCACGGGCCAGTATACGCACACTCACAACACACACTTGCGTATACCCAACATGTATAATCATGATTCGTTATAAGTACATACAATGTTTAGGTTTATACAATGAACATACTGTGTGCTCACAGAATCGTTATGGATCAGTCATATGAAAATATAAAACGAATAAATTTGTCAAGCTGATTCTCCATAGGGATGACTTATGAAAATATAATTATAAATGATTCTGACCGTATAAAACAATACAAGAACAACAGTAATGGACGAGACAAAGAACATACAAAGTCAAATAACTACAAATTATTGTACAAGTGATAACAGTGAACAACAACACACCATTTACTGCACTCTAAAATGGTTATTACAAAAATTGTGGGAAATGGAAAACTTTTCCTATTATTGCTATGTTGCAATAACTGACAAGACCATTCTGAAACGGAATAAGATGCAGTCCTATTCTTACACTACATATACTATTAAGTACATGCATAGTAATCCTTGCATAGTAATGGTATGCTTGTGGTCTAATTACAATAACTTTTCTGAAACAGTTTGTCATTACACAAGTCAGGTTAGAATATGCTACATGTACTTTCTGCGGATGTCCAACTTCTGCATCAGATCTTTCATCAATTCATGAATCAGTGTCCTTTTGAACTCCAGCAATAAATCTGTTTTCTTACGCTTTAACATGTTTAGTTTCGATGAATTCATTAATTAGGCCTAGATTTAAACTAGTCATTCAAGCACCATGATAGATCTTCAGTTTTCATTATGAAACTGAAAAACATCTTCCAACTTCTCAGTACTGCCTCTCAAGAAACACTGACCAACACTACTGATGTGGCTGATCAAATGCCTACAAGTGTGTGATGAAGAATGACTGAAAATACGAGGGCCAAGTCAATGTCTGATACTGCAGTTTCGTGGCTATAAACGGCAATAAAATCGTAGTAACCTCATACACGTGTGTAATACATCACACCCCTATACGGTATGTCATATTTGACTGGGGCCATGAGTGACGTGTGATGTTTGAAATGGGGGAGGACAGGTGTGTGTTTTTTACAAGCCTGCACCTCAGGCCTTTCTTATTGTGTCACAATGCTGGGCAATACAACACATTAAGGGAACTTGACATGCTAATTAACGGATGATTTCTTTGTCTGAAGAAATTGATCCAGCAGCTGAGCTTGGTCTTGGTTATGCCTTAATATGAAAGAAAAATGTGATCAGGGAAGCAAAAGTCTTTAAGGATAGACTTCATATGTCATATTAAGATGATAAAAATTACATGTACATAGCAAAATGACCCTTCTGAAAAATCATTTTGTAATAATGCAGGTTTTGATTTAAGGATTTACATAGTAGATGTTTAAGAGTGTACTTATTAAAACATTTCTGTGGTAGGCCTACTGGTATCTAATTTTCGGTTGCTCACTATCATTCCATCTCAGAATTACTGATATTTTCAAACCTAAATAGTCTGTACATACAGTACAATCCACATACATGTACCTACAGATGTCAACATTCTTCTTCTATCAGCATAATTTTTGGGTACGGATTTTTTTCTTGTAATCTATTCTATTCGCTGTTGCTAACAAATAAAATCTCCCTATATCGACTTTATGTTACTGTCATTCCTCTTTTATCAACATGCCCACATGTTTGAAATAGGTGACCCCCTGGATCTCTCGCTACTGTGTCAATCGCGAGTATATATTTTTCACCGCCTAAAAATACAAATTATTTATAAAGTTACCCTTATAATTCTAACTTCATTCTCCTGGGAAGAAAAGTCTCTTTTTCTGATATATTTTCATTTGATGCTATGAACAGAAATGCCAGTAATTGGATGAAATAACAAAATTTTTGTGGCACCAGCACGCATACAGGGAGGTTTGGGGTACCTATTAAAATCTACATCCCTCAAACCTTTTCTCTTTTTTTTTGTTTCCCCCCCTTCCTCCCAAAAATACAAGAATGAAACAATTATTCAAATGTCATGCCCGACATACAAATTCTAGGTGACATGACTGCACATAATTTTTCTATCGCCGACTAATTTCCTTTGCTTAGGTAGTCCTTACCTCTTATACTACGTTGTACCGAACTCTTACACTATTACAGTGATGTCATTTTAATGGTCCTTACAATGTCAGTATAACCAGATTGCACTGTCATTCAAGTATATATGTAATATGCGATTTGATGTCATCCACAGACCAATCTAGCAACAAAAAAACTAAATCATGATATATGTACAGTTGTTCTTCTGATCGCTGATTCTAATTTTCATTTTTAATTGAATGGACTCTGCTGCACCGGGTTTCAGGCTGAAATTCCTTAAAGATTTTATTAGCAAATACATAATCTCTGTACAGAAACAAAGTAAAAATGTGTGGTGAAATTCCAGTAAAACCACACTTTTACCACTTAGATTCTTTCATATGTGTTCTGAAATGAGTGAGAGATGATGTCATTATAAATAGGCAGACTGAATTAAAATGTGCTGAGCTGAGAGTTTGTTTACAAAGATGAATCAAAGAAAGAAATGAAGATAGCTTTACAATTCATGGAACAGTAATAAAGTTCATGAAAGTTAAATTCAAAGTATTACAATTACATGGTACAGATCAAAAAGAAACATTTATCACAAAAATGCCAAATCACACAATTCTATGTAAATGTATATAATCACTTTCAGATTCATGCAAAGCACGTTATATGATGCTGAGAAAGACTTTTCCTTCATCAACCTGTCACTAAATCTGCTTTTGATAAAATCAATTTTATTAACCCTTTCAGTGCTAAGAGCTAAGAGTGTCCTGTGCCAGAAACTTTTTCTCTAACTTGCCCTGTCTTCTAATCAACCTGTCACAAAATCTGCTTTTGATGGGGCAAATTTCATTAAAGTTGACAAATTGTCTGCGATGCAGAAATTTCAATTAATTTCATATACTATATTATCCAACGGATCAGAGTATAACAATCTTTCAACATTCTGCTTCAGCCTTAGATCGTTCTGAATGGGCGCTTCCATTTTCTCATCTGTAAACTGAAGCATGTTTTTCAAAGTTTTTGGCAGCTCACAACATTTCACTCTGTCCTTCCTGAGAAATGGACCTAAAAGATCAGAAACAGTGACAAAGCTGAGTTCATGCATTGTTTTCGGCAAGTTGTGAAAGTTTTGGAAAAATTCTATGCTCTCTTGGCGTTCTAGATCAGTTAATAGATGCATAAAACATTGGCGATTTGCAGCATCCTTGAAAATGTCAGACTGCACCAAGTACAGATTATTCTTCAGGTATTTAGCTAGATCAATATTACCACATATGAGAGCAACATCCAACGCAGACAGTTTGGAGAGAGGGATTAAGTCACAAAATTCTGGAGAAAAACATTTATGTTGTTTTAAACACGAAGTGCACACTCTTGAGGGTCCAGCTCCTTTTCTGATATATGTCTGAACTAGTTCTCTTTGATTGCCAATTATCAGTTTAGCCAAAGTGATATCACAATGCTGATAAGAAACATTTGCTGCTCCTGCTTCTAACAACTCCTTGATGACAAGGTAATCCGTATCACTGACACACCCACTTTGCACTACGAGTGACAGAGCAGAAGCTGATTTTACTTTGTCTACTGCATATACATCAGCTCCCTGCTTGATCAAGAGTGTCAGCAGTGATAATCTGCGCCATTTTGCTGCAAACATGAGTGCAGTTTTACCATCCATATTGGCTTTGTCTATATCTGCCCCATGTGCACACAGTAGACTGGCAATATTTACGTCAGATGTGAAGATAAGGGCAACATTACCTTTCTTATCTTCTATATTTACATCAGCACCGCTGTCCAGCAAAATCTCTATCACCTCTAGTACACTGTTCATTGCAGCATACATAAGAGCTGTGTTTCCACTGTTATCCTGCACATTTACTTCAGCTCCTTTCTCTAACAGCATTCTCACAAGAGGTTCTGAGCTTTCTCGCTGAGCAGCTATCATCAGGGCCGTCTGTCCAGATGAGTTCACTTTGTTAACCTCAGCACCTGCATCCAACAGAAGGTGAGTTATCTGTTCTCTCTGATAATGTACAGCTTTCATTAAGGCTGTTGAACAGCGACTGTCAGATCTATTGGGGTCTGCCCCATTCTTCAGTAACATGTCAATAATTGCTTCTCTCACCTCTTCTTTATGCCTGAAATAATTCAGTGAGGTGAAATGCATGAGGGGATGTGTCTGCCCTTCTCCACACAAGTTAACATCTGCACCATTTTGGATGAGCAGTTCAGCTATCTCCAAGGTGGGAGCCTCCATCAGAAGTGTTTCTCCACTAAACTGTTTCACATTGACTTCCATGCCATGATCTATAAGACATTTTGCAGCATTATAATTGGAATCCTGTACAGCCACAAATAGGACAAGGGCTGGAATTTCATTGACATCCACATGTGCCAAGATCAGCTTCAGAGATGCATCTTGCTGCTTCTTGATGGTAACGACTGTATCATGTATCTTGCTGACAGTTGATCCATTCTGTAACAGTACTGTTGCACAGTTCACGTTGCCTTTCGCCAATGCATATGTTAATGCTGAATACTCCATTTGGTTAACATAGTTAATGTTCACGTGATAAAGTATGAGTTCATTTATTATATCTGCATAACCTTTACCTGCAGCATACATTAATGGTGTCATTTTGTTCATGTCCTCCACATCAGTGTTTGCTCCTGATGCTAAAAATAACTTTACTAGCTCTGTTCTCCCAGAAGCTGCAGCAAGACACAGAGGTGGGTGGCAAAATGCTTGTTGATTCAAATCTGCCCCTCTGGCCATAAGTAGCTCTACAATTCTTGGGTTAATCATTTTTCTACTGTTCCAGTCTCTGCCATCATGGGAACCTCTCAACAATGCAGTTACCAATGCTGATCTGTTATTCTCCAATACATTAACATCAATATATTCACAATCAAGCACAAGTTTAATCAGTTCAAGACAGTTTTTCTCTACTGCAGTGAACAGTGGCCCATGTCCACATTTACCCTTATTCTGGGAAATCAGTTGAACCAGCTCTGATACAAATTCATCTGCAGCCAGTGTCACAGCTGTATTACCTTCAGAATCCTTTATACTAAGATCTGCCCCCGATTCAATAAGGATCCGCAGTGTATCAAAGTCCTGCTTTTCGACACACACCATAGCTGGTGTCCTTCCATGCCTATTTTGATGGTCTACAGAGGCTCCTGCATCAAGCAAATGAGATACTAATTGTGTTGAGTGACCCTTTTCTACAGCCAACATCAATGGGAAGTCATCATTCCTAAGTTTCACATTTACATCAGCCCCTTGGACCACAAGCATCTTTACTACGTCAAAATACCCATGTTCTACAGCAACGAGAAGGGCAGTACTCAATCCTGAATTTGTGTATTTACTGCTTGCTTCAAAATCTAATAGCAGTCTTACAATTCGTTTGTGTCCACACCGAGATGCTTCAATTAAGGCTTCATCATAAACAGGCTGGCAACTGAAGCCTTTGTCACTGAATTCTTTCAAATTCTTCTGCACTGATTTAATATCTCCTTGCTTCACAGCACTGAAAAAATTTTCTTTCCAGGAAATGAATTCAGGTCGCTGTCTAACCTCTGGTCTCGAACGCTTTCTTTGTTTTTCTTTTTTCTGTTCAGTCCTGAAAAAATCAACAAAGAGAAAGTGATTCCACAAGATCCTGACATGCTGCTAAATACATGTTTTTTATAATCTCTCCTTGATCCCTGAAATATTGCTACTCATTTTAGGGGCCAAAATTTGCCTAATATCAAGACCAGGGATATCGATACTGGAAAAGAGTGTCAAAAATTTTCACCCTTTTCGTGATGACTCCTGCATCCCACCATGGTTCACCAGTGACAACCCCACGAATCCATGAGGTGACCTACAATCGAGTCCACTCAAATCAAACTCTGATTATCCGAATTTCTGATAATTCGAATAAAAACGAAACAAAAGATTTGTTTTCCTCTTTGTACCTATTAAATGCTTCTCACATAATTAGAAGCCATCACTGTGAGTTTCCTTTAAATCGAACCAGTCACCACTGCCACAAAGGTAAAAATCGGCTCTCCACGTGATTTCCACCCAACACGGAAAACAAAGGAGACAGAACTGTGGATGGGGCGAAAGGGATTAGACAATGAATTTACATGTACTGGGCACACTGCGCACGGCTTCAGCAGGCCTTGTGTTCAGCGGGGGGTGGATGGGGGTCAAGAGCATACAGGGGCCAATGTTGCCGAGCAATTGATCAATAATCAAGCATCCCAGCAGAACCAACAGTGCAGGCATAGAGGTACATATACTACACATGCACATGCCACAAACTAACAATGTGGTAGATGTAAATATGCCGGCAACACTATAATAGGGTGTTGGGCTTGTTTTAGGATCACTGTCTTGATTCTAGTAGCAACGTGACGGGATAGGTCAGATTCTACATTGTGCTCGTTTTTTTTCGTGTGCGGTTGATTCACTTATACAGACATCCTCCCAAACTATATGATGGCTTCCTCTAACCATTTTCAGAGTAAGAACTTTATTTATAGCCCTTTTCTGAGCTAAAACTTACTCAACAGCCCTTTTCAGGACTAAAACTTTATTAATAGTCCTTTTCAGGGCTAAAACCTAGGCTTACTCATCCATAGTTCCTTTCAGGGGTAGAACTACACATATATGTATATATACAAACAATCTTTGCAGACTAAACACTATAACACCATTCTGTTTCTACTTTTCTTTACTTTACTTTCGCTTTCAAGGCAGCCCTTATTTTAGGGCTAACAATCCGATTAAATCTGTGGGCTTGAATTTAAGATAAAGGTGAAGTTTGGAAGCCATAGCGAGATTTCTTTATAAAGAGAAATAATTCTGTAATAAAATAATTAAATAGTGTCTCATAAGTCATTCGAGAATTGCCTCCCTTGTCAAAACTGAAAGACAAACTCTCTTTAGTCGAACCCATTAGGGTGGTCTCAGCAAACTCGCATTAAGCGGACTCGACTGTACTTGGTCACCAATGAGTCTAAATTTATCACAACCTTGACCACCAGTGACGCAAGGTTTTGGAGATGGGGGCAAGACATTGGACGTGCTCACAAAAATATTCACAGAAATTTGGATTGCAACATTTTAATACAACTTAATGAACAAAATGTCTTTGAAAATGGATCAGTTTTGTTTTAGAATCCCTTGTTCTCTTGTTAACCTAAATGAGGTTGCCATACACCGTTCAAAATGGAAATTTTCAGCCCAGTTTATTTGATGAGTCCATTTTTATTATATATATTATATAAAATCTATTTAAAGCGTAATTTTCACGTTATCACAAAGTCATTACTGGTGGCCCAAGTGAGGCCTGCATGAATCCCCTGGAGTTATCATCCGCAACCTGACAAGGGCTCATGACTTCAACACTGGTGACCTAGTTTCACACCACATAATTTCATGAGGTCATCACGGTGAGGGTTAAGATTGTCTCACAATGCAGTGCATGCTGTCTTGCAGGGCCAAAGAGTGTTAGAATATTCACTTGTTTCACAATGCAGTGCTTGCAGTGATGTACACAAATCCATAGTACATTGTATGTGTATCTTTCAATTATTCTTATATTATACAATAATATTTTCCAGTCAATCCTGGGAGAGAGTGGGCAATCATTTCAATCTCCTTTCCTCACCTGTTTTTTCACAACAATTTAAAAAAAAAAATTTACTTGATGTAAAATGTCTTACTCAGCCCATTAACTGAACAGCCTATGAATTTACAAAAGAAAAATACAAAGAGACTTTTTCAGCGGCTGGTCTGTGTTAACTGTGTGGTATAGTTATATACTCTTTTGTTGTGTGCATAGACTACATCATTTTTCAGCTCTACCAGCAATATACTTTACTTATATTTTATTTTGTTTAACCAATCTAGAATATAGTTCACCAATATCTCGGAAAATCCCATCGGCTCATGATCTTGACCTTGCCTCTGCTATAAGTTTGCCTAAATTATTGACTTTACCTTGTTAAGGTGGGTAGGAAATTTATGACTAAAACTATTTTGCTGTGAGTGACAGACTCACAGCCTATCTAACCTAAATGCCTTCCAAATAATAATAGTAGTGTTAATGACTTAATGATGTAGGAAAACACCTAATGTACTTCCATGTTGGGTTTTTCCTGAAATCTTATGTTCTACTATTACACCCACAAAACAAAAGGGACCAACATGCATGCAATACGCATTGAAGACATCACCACCGCAGTAAAATGTCTACAACTACAGAAAGCAGTGCTGCCTTCTCCAGTCACGACAGCTCGAAGCGGATCACTTTGTTTGCCGCCCCAGCTTGGCTGACCTCTTCACCTTGACCCCGTCACACTCGGCTGCCCCTGGGGGACAGTGTAATGTGTGTCCCTGGGTCAATTGTTTACCTTTTTGTTTTATGTGTCTTCACTGTGAGGTATTAATTCACACTCTGAATACAACATCATCGCTAAAAAGTGAAGATCACAAGCTTCACGGAGATATAAATTTTATTATGAAAAGTTTCGGATAAGGCAACATAATAGAAGGTTCAAACAGAGGTTATTTTATCGTCATAAAATCGGAAAGTGGTCAGTTAAAAAAAATCATAAAAAATACACTGTAAAAGATTCCACATTCCAACATTCACAGACAGAGAGGGTAAAAGTCCATGTTCCACATAAAGTAACGAAAACGTGTTATAAGCTTGATTTAACATCCAAAATGACCGGTTACAAGTGGCTAATGACAGGTATCGGATTATTCTTTATTTCATACTGAGGGAAGTTTGGTCCTGTAGTACAAGTTGCTTGCCTGTGACAGTTACCAGTCACAATAAATCATTCTATCCTCTTGCCCACCCTGTTTCTTTCTCTCTACCACCTTGAACTAAAGATATTCATTTCAAACATGACTGTCGATCTAGTGAATGTAGAAAAGTAAAATAAAGCCCACACAATGTAACCAATGTAAAAGAAAGAACAATTTACAGTGATAAGGTGGTTTCATGCATGTGTGATACATGTATAAATAAAATACAGCACTCCAATGACGCGAACAGATACACGTCTAGTTATACATTAAAGAAATGCAAGAAAACTTCAATGATTTATACTTCATACAAATGATAATCAGTATCATTTAATGCCCCCAGTTGTGTCTTTGCTTTCTCCCTCATGATCTTGCATCTGTTTGAAGCTGCCACCAAGCTCTGGGGCCACTTGAAGGTGATGAGCCTCAATAGTACCTTTTAATCTCATTTTGTTTTGTTTCATATGCTGATGTGCGCCTCTCTGTTTTGGCAATAGACGAGTGAAGCAATTTTCCACCCTGTTCACCCAAGAGACCCAGTCCAAATCCATATGATTCAATAAATGGCAAACTATGTTATTCTAGAATGTGCAGCTTGGGTGTCATTTTGCCTGGAAAAATCTTTCTGTTTAATTTGGTGTAATATTTAACTTTTGAACGAATTGCTGTTCTTTGTGGTCTATTTTGTGTGAATGTGACATGTGACTGTGGACTGCTGCAAAGGCCTCATTGAGTTGATCAAATTTATATCTGATTGCAAAAGCATGATCTACTGTTGAATGACCTTCTGTGAATTTGATTGCATACTGCAGAATGTGTTGTGTGAGGCTTGTAAAAACTTATTTCTGCATGTATTAGTGACGGTGATTGCCTACGGGCCGATGCCATGTAGGTCGAGCAGACTGTCACGACTAGATGTGACACGGCTCTTCCTTAATGCAAGTGTGGGAATTGTGATTTTATCCAACTTGTTTTCATATTTAGCTAATTGACATTGGCAATGTGTGCGCTCATCATCTGATTCTGCAAAAACTACACAACCTTGCAAGTGTATGTTTTTTGTTTTTTTTTAAGATAGAACGAGCGTGTCAAATGGGCTGATGTTTTGTGTGTATTTTGTCCTCGCCAGTACATATGCAAAATCTATGTCCAGCTTGTATGTCGCCTCTTCAAGGAGGTTATGATGTTTGAGAGTGATGCCTAATAAAATAAAACATGTGATGCTTCAATGTCAGTCAGAGGGGCCCTAACACAGTTATGAATATATCTGGCGTTACTAATTTTTCTTTTGCCATAAGATAAAAATCTTTCGTGAACTGTTTTAATCATTGATACTGTCCTTTTTCTAGCTTCTGTTGGTCTGTGTTTGAGATCTTGAGTTGATGTCAAACACCAAAGGCATGGATAGGTCCATAAAAAATCATTATCACAGAGTGTTTGTCGGCAACATTAGTCATGTCAATATTGATTCGATAGAATAATAAATCATCCTTATAAGTCTGACAAGGAAAACACTGCTGTCTGCATCTCTTTGGTTTTACATATATGGTACCGCAAATCTGACAGTGTTTATTTAGATCAGTTTTATGGACTTCACTGGAATGATGCATGATAAACTGCAGCAAAAAAGATAATCCAGAATAAGACCATTGCACATAATCTTACAATAAATCCATAAAAATGAATTAAATCAAAAAAATTCTTGTGGCACTTAAAAGTGCAATTTCCCAAGAAAGTACTACGAGTAAAAACTGATCTCTTATGAATATCAATTTTTAAATATGATTTTTTTTAAAATTCAAAACTGAAAGGAAAGATGTTATTTAGAAGACGTTTTCAGGCACTCACAAATCTGTGATCTTGTGACGTAGAGGAAAATTAACACCTGGGGGTTAGAGAGCAGAGATGTAGCTTTTATTTGATACCTTGAACTGGGGGTAAACAACATTTGAAACCGGAGAACTAGGGTAATAAACTTGATCAAAATGAAGAAAATTACTGGTTTAGAGACACCTGTGGGGAAGGCCGTGACCACCCACTGTGACCAGCGGTAGTGCCCAGTCCAGTGCACTGAGCGGTCACCTCTGGGGTCAAACTAAGTGATCCGCCTTGAAGAG
>JBCEWB010372126.1:0-21057 GCA_039654565.1 Peronia peronii
ACTCACTCACTCACTCACTCACTCACTCACTCACTCACTCACTCACTCACTCACTCACTCACTCACTCATACACTTATTCATTCACTCGCTCACTCACTCATAAACTCATACATTCACTCATTCACTCACTCACTCATACACTCATTCACTCACTCATTCACTCACTCACTCACTCACTCACCCACTCACTCATTCAGCCAAGTCAGTCATTCACTGAGTCAATCCCTCGGTGACATAAACACCGCCACAACCACCGGTATGGATTCATTCAAAGCTGAGACTGAATCCTTGCCACTGAAATGATCGAAAACAATATCCAGCACTGTACGCGTACATAAAGTCAACTGGATCGCTGTTAAAATTTAAATGTGGCAATGGGTCGATATAATCAAAGACTAACTCATAATATGTCAACTTTGAATTCTTTTCCAAGTTCCAAATTCCGAAAGAATTGGGCTTTTGTTGCAAATGATAACTGATCGTGAGCAGAACAAAGATCATTTCTTCTATCAGCGGATACATCGATTAAGTGAGACAATATTCCTTGAGTCTGCCTTGTTCTGATGCAGTTCGTGATATTTTTGTATTTTACATTGTCATTGTCTTATCAACTGTGAATGTAATTTCTTTTGGGGACAAATAAAGTGTATCTTATCTTATCCTAGGTTATCCTAGCTTATCTTATCGCATCTTATACCTTCAATTTAGTAGTGACGTCATAATCTTTCATCGTCGTTAGAATTAGACTGTCGGCTTTTAAGGGCTATGAAAATCACGATAGAAGCCTGATATTCAGGCATCTTTTCCAGTTACTATTAAGATTAACTTTTGTCGATCTCGCATGTGTCTTTATTCATGTAACAGTGGGTACAAGCGTGGGACATTTGATGAGGAGACAATGAGTGCTTCTTCAGTCAACGTTTAGCCACATAGCATCTGGTTTGAGGCTGAAAATGTTTCTCGACATAATTATATTATGTTATCTCACTCATGGCAGGAATTTCCGGTTAGGGCAATGAAAGAACATAACTGTAGTTCGATCTGACTGGGCTATTTTCTGTTACAGCAGAATCACGGACGATACAGAACTAGCCTTAGTGCTGAGCAGCTCTATGCCGTCGAGTGACTGGGATCAGTGTGCTGTCCTTAGCTCTGTCATCAAGTGTTTGTTGGATGATTGCTACCGGTGCTAATTGTAGCCCCTTGCTACTCTGTGCTATCAGGTCATTGTGATTCTTGCACTATCTCAGTGCTATGTATTATTCTATAATGACGCTTCTCTATCGTCCATATTGTTATAATATCCTTTCATTGCGATCAGCTATCTTGTGCTATCGCTTCAACTACAAGTGACTGTAATTCAACTGTATTGTAAATGCTATTATGCCCTCTTCTTCAGATGAATAAAAGACACAGGTAATCAATGTGATTCCAATGTGGTTCTCTCCTATGAACTTGAATGCTATATTACTAGCCAAGGGTGACTGTGACCCAGTGCTATCCTCAAAGCTATGCACGCTGCCTGCCGGTGGCTGTGACCTGATGATAACCTCGGTGCTATTTAGAAAATGCCAGTCTTTCAAAGTTTCTTACGTGCCACTAAACTTTATCACAACATTAATTCCAACAAGATTTATCTGAACTTCGGGATAAGAGTATGTATGGATTCTTTCTATGAGTCGAAATAACGCTTTGGTAAAGTGTCCATAGATTCTGTTCGGGCCTTTAAATTTATCGTCGGTATATTGAATCACGGGCGGAAAGTGCAGGGCCCAATGAATAACTGGTTTATCTCTTAATCACGCCCCTTTGTCCTTCCCATTTGTGCTTTGGTACTGGTCCACATGCCATATATTACCTTTCATTGACCAATGCAAACTATTTGTCATTTCTTCCTCCTCAAAATCCACTTCACCCTACTTATATACTTTCAAACAAGACACACACATACACCATAATGATCGGTGTGGAAATGAAAGTCGATCAATCAAAGCAACCTCTCTCTCTTTCTCTCTCTCTCTTTCGATATATCTTTCTCTCTCTCCCTATCTCATTAATTTTACACCACACACACACGCACACACATACACATACACACATACACACACACAGATAATGTTCCAGAGGTTAGTAGGTTTACGTTACATTTATGCCGGCATAATCCGTCCGCCAAAACTCAGTGTGTGCGACCTTGCTAAGTGCTATGTCACGTAGTGATAGTACTGTGCACACCATCTACCTATCGTCTGGCCACTTTTCAATGGGTGGCACTACTGAGGTGTGATCCGTTAGTCTGTGGTGTGACCCCCTCGAGGTGCCGAGACACTGGAAGCCAATAACATTCTCAGACTGCGTTGGTTTGAAAGTCAAGAGCTTACAGTTGCGTCAGCACGGAGATAAAGCGACGTGTTTTGTATTTAACATAATCAAAAGTAAAAGTAGAGAACTTCACAAAAATCTCCCTACTGTAGTGAAGAAACCAATATTCAGACGGTAAGGTCAGCCTTGCAAAGACGCTTACAAAACACGGTCAGAGGCAGGCGCAGGGGACTTGAAGACAAAGGAAGAGAAAGGAGGACACCGAATAGATTCACAGATATAACAGCGAAAGGTAGAGGGGGTTGGAGGAAGTGGGGTTTCCCGTGGTCATAGGATTTGGCGTCTGCTCCGTGATGGACAACTCACGTCGCGGATTGCGGGTTCGACTAGCAGATTCTGCGATCAGGGGATGGGAGGGATACCAAGATGAAAAGCCGCATTTTTTCAGTGACTCAGCGTTTGACTCCTGGCTTCTTGGGTAGGGAAACCCGACGCCTAACTTTCTCGGATAAGGGCGAATATATTTTGGATGTCCCGTGTGCACGATACGCACCATTAAAGGACGCTGTCTGGGGAAAATTTTCAAAATTCCAAATTTCTACCCATAAAATTCGGCCAAAAACAGGCAGCACGTAAAGGCGAGATAGTCCGACTTCCTTAGGATTGAAAGGCTTAAGGACCCCCTCCCCCCCTCCCTCCAGAAAAAAAAGAAAACATATTCCAACACCTACCAGGATTTCTCAGTGTATGTAACATCATCCAAATATCTCCTTGTATGTGCTGTCCGTCTACCAGGTGTTCTCTCAGTGTCTGGTTCTGTCCATTTATTAAGCTTTTTAATGTATGGTATTATCAACCACCACACTGTCTCGATATATGGCTCTATCCCTCTGTCAGACTTTTGTGAATGTATATCCTAATCATTTACCAGACATGTATACTCTTTCCACTTGGCAGGAGTTCTCAAAGTAAATCATGTTAATTTACCATAGTTTCTTAATGTATGGCCTATCCTCATCAATCAGGCCGTCTGTATTTATCCATCTACCAGTCGTTCTAAATGTATATTTTGTCCATCTATCGCGCTTTCGTAAGATAAATCATAATTATGTATCTACCCAGCTATCTCGGTGTGTATTTTACCCAGCTACTAGCGTTCTTTCAGCATATTCATCGTCCTATCCATTTAACATACTCTCTGTCAATGTGTTCATTGCCCTATCCATCTACCAAACGTTCTCGCAGTATATTCATTGTCTATCTATCTTCCAGGCTTTATCTCAGTATATTCATTGTCCTATCCATCTGCCAGGCTTTATCTCAGTGTATTCATTGTCCTCTCCATCTACCAGGCTTTATGTCAGTGTATTCATTGTCCTATCCATTTACCAGGCTTTATCTCAGTGTATTCATTGTCCTATCCATTTACCAGGCTTTATCTCATTGTATTCATTGTCCTATCCATCTACCAGGCTTTATCTCAGTGTATTCATTGTCCTGTCTATCTAACAAGCTCCCTCACATATATGTCCTAGCCATCTACCACACTTTCACAGCATATGATCCTATCCTAACAAACACAAAATGTCTAGTTGGTCTTTTTATACACCACAGAAGGAGAGAAAACAGGACAGGCCTTCCTTCTTATCACTTTTAACGGAAGAAGCAAACGCAAAAAAAAACCAACAACAACAGATAGCAGGCAAAGGACTGAAGCAGGGTGGATAGGGGACGGAGGAGGGAGAGAAAAAGGAAGAGATTGAAAAAGAGGGAAAGCCATGCAGAGATGAGTGGGGTGGAGGCGGGGAGAGGGAAGGGGGGAGGGAAAACAGCGGCCGAATTGATTCGTCTCCCGCAAAAGACGGTATGTAATATTAATTTCATTATTGTTTCTTTGTTTTGTTTTGTCTTGTTTTTAAACTGAAATCATCCTCTGCATGCCCAACGCTTTTTTTTTCAATATATTCTCACTAAACGCCGTATGGACGACTCGATCCTATTCTCAGGAAGTGATATGTAGTCGTATACATCCTTTCGTATAAATGTAAGGACTATATTTGACTATATCACTATATTTGATTTGATCTGACCCAGGGGTGTCTGTAATGATGCAACTTTGTGAGATGGGTGACGATATGTGGCTGAGACACAGACAGATAACTTGTTTTTACCTGAAAACGTTTCGCGACCTTGGCTCATACAATGTTGCTGTGCAAACATAGAGAGAAATGTTTTTAAGAAAAACAACATAAAAATCAAAGGTGACGTCCTTTCCGTTTGGAATGAAATTGGGTGAGAAAGGTCAGGAGGGAGAATGGGAGGAGGGAAGGAAAAAGGTAAAAGCTAGCTTAGTCTATATTAAACATTTCATTCATTGTTACATTATCTTTCCTTCATTTTTTTTTTCATGCTGATATCAGATTATCTGTCTGTCTGTCTTCTGTCTGTCTACCTGTCTGTCTTCCTATTTATCTACCTGAAGAAAAATGAAAAGCAAAAAAGCAGGCTTTAATGGTGAGTTTCTCCACTACAGGTCAGATTACATGTCCTGTGAAAAAAAAAACTGCACTGGAAATAACTTAAAAGTGTCAACATAATATCTTGATCTTGTGACACACATGACATGAACCAAACAACACTGCAGTCACGTTTTCCCGATACTTAATGATACTGCACATTGCTGTGTAGAATAACTTTGTAAAAATTCTAAAACCAAAAGTATATCATATCACAGGCACAAACAGATACTTTTAAATTTTATCCTGAATGTAAATAACTGACTCTAAACTGTTAGGTAACCCATCGCAGTCTACTTAAAACTCGATACTCTTATGCAAGAAAATTTATGTACTATCAAACTGTTCATTTGAACCTTTATTATATAATGCAAGTGTAACTGCCACCTTATGATATTTCATAAAACCAGGAGAGGCTACAGTGACTAAGGGTTAGAAATAATACAGTGCCAGCATGTTGCCCATTTAGACTTCCACCTATCCAGAGCGGAATAAAGCAAGCTTTTTATTTAGGTTGTCACCTATTATTCGAGGAACAACAGACCAGACGCTGCCCTTTTAAACTTCCATATATCTTGAAAGAGAACAAGAAATGCTGCCCATTTAGGATTCCATCTACCCCGACCAGAACAAGATTGTTGCTCATGTAGACTTTCTTTTATCCTGTGTGGAACGATAGCTGTTGTGCATTAAGACTTCCATTTATCCTAAACGATACAAGAAATGCTGCCCATCTATCCATCATGAGCAAAAGGTGCTATGCATGCAGACAAATCAAAAGCCAACATAGTAGATAGAATATAATGAAGATGCAGCGAGGTGATTCATAATAGTTTGAACCATCGACAATGTCACTGATAATAAGGTTGCCTTCATCGCTGTTCTTATCCCTGTAGTTATTGATCTGTCGGTTCCAAGATACCATTACGGATGGTATTTAAAGAGGAAAAAAAATAATAAACCGTTCGTAGTTATCAATATTCTTAATCTTTTGGAGAGAAATTTTGATAGTTTTGTGTATTTCAAAACGCCTGGGCTGTATCAAATATAGCGAAAAGAATAATCTCTTTCTGAATCCCCATGCCCTGAAGGAGTGACCACGTAGTGGTTGAAATCAGACCGTAAACATTGGCACAGAAAAATTGAGTCTTTTCAAACAAAACACATGAAAGTTTTTCCTTCAGCCTCGTGCGCTGTTTCGCGTCATCATTACAATAATTACTACAGCAATGGCTCATGTTGTTTTAATTAATCACTGCACCGTATATTCCACAATGTAAACTGATTACCTCTATCACGTGACAACTCAATGCTGAATTAACAGAGCGTTCACTGTCTTCAGGTGATCAGTGCGAGACTGAGAATCAGCCCATTGTCAAACAGACTGAAGATAAACCAATCCAGTGAACAGTTATGGCTCATTTTTATGAGAGCTTGACCGCTCGATGTGATCCCACTTGATTAATTAACTTGGTTTATTTACTTACAGAGTCGTTTGGATCTCTTGGCAAGCGCTTTGTTACCAACCCCAAAGTGAGCTGCTGGCCATCTTTCAGCCCTTGGCAGCGGTGCATGTGAAGGTCTGTATGTTGTGTCGTGTGGTGCGATGGGTGTCTCCTCCCAAAAGACATAAGGATGAAGTGTTTGTGCAGTATTTGGTGGTATAGCCTCGCATGCTTCCCGATCCGGGTCAAAATACATGTATTGACGCTCTTGATCAGAGTGTTCTAATCATTCTCTGCGGGTAGCTTCCGACTGGTTGCCGACTGGAGAGGTACCGCGCACCAGGACGTTTGGCCACCGTGATACGCAGATAAATTGCACGTCTGTTGCGTGAAAATCTACCGGGTGGCTGCCTGGAAGAAACTCACGGTACCTTTGAGCTTTTCCACTGTCCCGTACAGACAGTTGTTAATCGAGGGATTGGGAGGCAAGAGCTGCCTCCGCAATCGGGACAAATTCGTGCAGTGTAGAAGAATATGTTCTGGGTTCTCTGGGTGGAGTCCACAATGCCTGCACAGCGGGTCCCGGTCAGGGTGCCAGCGACTGAAGTGCTCCTTTAACGCCACGTGGCCTGTTCTTAGGCGGAAAATTGTGGCGTATTCGTGACGCTTTAGATGGTTTATAGCGTCATTCTTACAATATCGGGGTTGGGCGTTGTGCAGAACTCGAGCTTTACCCGACTCGTCCCATTGTTTCATCCACTTTTCCTTCGCCATCTCATTTATGGCGATTTTCGCGCCTGGGAAGGTCACTGGGATCAGCTCTTGTTCCCCACGCGACCCTTCCTTTGCCAGTGAATCTGCAATTTCATTGCCTCGGACACCGATGTGACCGGGGATCCATTGCAGTGTAAGTCTGATTTGGTAGTTTGAGTTCATTCTCGCTACCGTCTTCCGTATTAGATCAACGCCCTCGACCTCGTGCCGGGGTTGCGAGATTCCACGGCCTGGAGAGCGGCCCTGGAGTCAGAGAGCACTACTATGTCCGCCAGAAGCACAGCTCCCGAGTGGAATCTCCCTTCTATATGCACTAGTGCTCTCCATATCGCCTCCACTTCAGCGTCATAGTTCGAGGCCCTCGATCCGAAGGGACCACAGATGCGATCGGGCGGCACTCCGTCCGGATACTCGATGTAAGCCCCGTATCCGGCATCGCGGACAGCTCCCCGTGCAGAGCCATCCGTGAATGCCCGCACCATTTCATCTGCGGAATAGTGGTCGATCGTCTCAAGTGCCGCGGCCAAGAGGCGAGACTCAAACCCCGCCTTGGTCGAAGTACCGTCCGCTAGTGTCGCGGAGACCCGCAGGCCCGCGGGGAAAGAGAACGGCATAGCGGTATCGCTCCGGCGGATTTTGGCACGCGTAGGGGCAAGCTCGTATTACTCTGCCAGGTTTTTTCCCATCTGTGCAAACGATCTTTTCTGTAGCCGCGGCTCTACTTCCCGGACCATGCCCATCCTGACTGGCTCACTGTCCTCCAGTCTAACTATCCGCTCAAATTGTTTGAGGACCGCCCTCTCCCTCCGCAGGCCCAGGGGCTTCACATTGGTAGAGACTTCCAGAGCCTCGGTTGGAGTGCTTTTCAGAGCCCCTGTTATTAATCGTAGAGCACTGTTCTGCACTCGGTCAAGTCGTTCCAGCGACTTCCTACTGGCCAAGGCCTGCAGGGCCATACTGTAGTCGGCCGCCGGCCGGACATAACCGAGGTACATCTTCCTGAGGACCTCAGCAGATGCCCCCCATCGAGAGCTCCCCAGCCGCTTCAAGAGGTCCAATCGGTGGGACATTTTCTGGGCAATCTCATCAACGTGCTTTGATAGCGTCAGCGTGGAGTCGAGCTTCAACCCAAGGTATTTGGGTGCATCTGAACATAACAGGGGAACTCCATCGTAGCTCAAGCTGACCGACCGCCTCCGGACTGGTGTGCTTAGGGTGAACAGCTGGAACACGGTCTTGTCCGTATTCACTTGGAGCTTCCACAGGTGGGCATAGCAGGTGATAGCAGATAACGTTTCCTGCAGTTTCTTAGCCAACGGACCGATCTTCCTCCCCGTTGACCAAATCGCAATGTCATCGGCAAATAGGGCAGCAGCGGTATTCAGAGTCGGCTCCAGATCTGCCATGAAGGCCAGGAACAACGTGCAGCTGAGGGCGGACCCCTGAGGGAGCCCCTCCTCAGCTGCACGCTCCTGTGAGACGCACCCTCTGAACCTGGTCTTGATGGTTCGATTCGTGAGGAAGCTCTTTATCCATCGGTATAGCTTGCCACCCACGTCAAGTCTCAGAAGCTTCAAAAGCAGGCCGGATCTCCAGACTCTATCATATGCCTGTTTGAGGTCGATGAATACCGCCAGTGTGTGTTGCCTGGCATGGAAGCCATCTATGATGTCGTTGGTCAGACGGATCAGTTGGTCGGTCGCCTGCCTACCCTTCCGGAAGCCAGCCTGAAGGTACCCCAAGCTCCCGTTGGACTCCAAAAGGCTCGTTAGCCTCTGGTTAACTAGTCTCTCCGCCACTTTGCATAGACTGGAGATGAGAGAAATTGGTCGGTAGCTTGCAGCTTCTGCCGGGTTTTTCCCACTTTTCAGGATAGGGTCAATCGTAGCTTTCCTCCAGCTGGGTGGGAGCCGCCCCTCCTCCCACGTCTTGTTGATGAGCTGCAGCAATTTGCATTTGCCCAATGGAGACAGCTGCTTGATTAACTCATGACCAATGTTATCGTCTCCAGGTGTCTTGTTTATCTTACAACCTCTGATGGCCTGGTCAAGCTCTGCGATAGTGAACTCCGCCTCGCATCCTTCTATTGCCACGTCTTGCTTTCGCTCCTCCTCACACCTCACCCTGAAGAGCCCCCTGTCAAGTTGTGTACGCTTATTGGCCTTCTTGATCGTGGCATAGTGCTTATTCAGCACTTCAGCTGGAGCCAGGTTTGACTGGGCAAGCTTACCTTTGGAACGTATCGGCTCCAGGGCTGTGAGGTTTTGGGACCCTTGAGGCGGTGAAGGAGTGTCCACGCACGGCCTCCCCTGTCCTGGGGGTCAAGACTTTTGCACAGGGACTCCCATTTTTCCTTTTTGCTCCTTTTTGACAGCAGCTTCACCTTGGCAGTAAGCATGTTGTATTTCCTCTTGTTCGCCGGGCTCTGGTGCGCCACGCGTCGAGCTTTTTTCCTTTCCCGGACCAGGGAGGCCAGCTCTCTGGTCCAGTGGGCCGATACCCCTTCCTCGCACCACCCCGAGGAATGCTCGTGCGCGCCGCACGGATCATAGCTTTGGTCAGGGCGGCACAGGACTCGTCCACTCCCATGCTCTGGAAATCCCACCGGGCCAGCTCTTGGTCCCGAGAGGCCCAGAAGAGGCTCCAGTCCGCTCTACGATAGTTCCAGTGTCCCCTTTGTCTACACTCTCTTCGGGGGATGTGACTGGATGCAGATCAGTATCGGCAAATGGTCACTCCCGATATCATCGAGCACCTGGGACCGCCGACACCAGATCCGCCGAGATTAACGTCTGATCAGGGCGGCTCATGCCCCCTTACCCTCTGTGGAGAAGGGTAGGGGGAGAGCTCGCATCTTGTAAACGGATCAGTGTTGTGGTTTGGAGCAATTCCTCAATGTACCGTCCACACCGGTTCGTCTCGCACTCGGGGTACCCCATCGCCTCGCTCCGGGCGTTGAGATCCTCACCTAGTACGTAACTTCCATCACGCAGGAACCTGTCCAGGTCCAGCCGTGGGTCGCTCCCCGGTGGAAAATACGCATTGCTTAAGGTGAAATGCCGCTCCCCGTATCACACCTTGACAGTGAGAATGTCGACTTCTTGGCAGGAAGTGTCTACTAGAACCGCCCTGAGATCTTACCTAACTAGGGTTGCCAAGCCCCGGCAGTGGTCACAGCGGCAGGTGAAGTACCGATAGCCTGAGATATAAGGAAGCTCGTCCCCCCCCCCCCTCCAGCAACGTCTCCTGGAGGAGCGCCACGTGGATCTTCCTATCCCAGAGAAGCTTAGTTAATTCCGGAGACTTGGGCCTGAGCCCCGAGACGTTCAGCTGAAGGACCCGAAGTCCTTCAGGGGAGGCCCCCGCCCCTGGCCCCCCCTTGGTTCCTCTTTGATTGGCTGGTCGGCTACCAGCGGAGCTGCCCAGGCTTGCACTCGCATTCGGACCACTTTCACTCACATACTCACGCCCATTTGCGTAGGGAAGCCTGGTAACCGCCACTTCCCATACGGCGCATCTGTTTGGGTTGCGCAGTCCCACGTTTCTTTGATTTGTTGTGTGCCATCATGATTTTGGGAGTTTACCTCGGCTTTTCCCAATCCCCAGAGCCGTGGAGGCAGGGGCAGCCCTGTACACCGAGCTTCGCACACGAAGCTTCGGCCAGCACCGCCCGGCGAGGCGATGCGCTCACCTCTCCCTGCCCCGCCAGACCAGGCGGCCCGGCGTCCGCAACCCGACCCACTCGGGCAGCAGCTGCCCCCCGTCGGTGGGTGCAGTAACGGTACTCATCACGAACTCTACCGAGATGGGGGACCTTTGTGAGATAACCCGCTCACACGGGCGACCCGCTCTTGTCAGCTCATCCCGAGCCCAGCCCAAGGCCAGGCTCAGTCCGCACAGTTGCCGCCATGTGAAGGAAAGAATCGGGGTTAGGTCACAGATGGAGAGCCCATCGACCATGGTCTACAATGGTGGCGCAGATCAAGATCCTTACCACCCTTACACCCTCTCACGCCCGTCTCAACTGCGAAGCCCCATAGGGGCTGCCAGCAGGACCAACGAGGCAACTCCTTCGCAAGCGCTAGGCGGCACATGTCCATTTTTGTCTCAGCCGTCTTTTATTGTCCACATCGATGTCCGTCGACAAATAGTTTCCATTATCAAAAGTAACACCAGTTCCAGCTGAATAGAAAAAAAAAAGGTTTGCGTGAGGTAATGAAGCTGACATTCAATTTGGGTTTTCATTCTGTAATTACTGAACTTCATTATGCTCTCCATTATTATATAAAAATAATCTGGGTCTTTGCTGTCATCGAAAGAAGTAGAATTTATAAGGAAGAATAGTACCTGAAGAGGTACATAATACTATGACCCCTGGTTTTATAATTATTCTATTATTATTATTATTACTAGTAGTATTATTAGTTTTATTATGTGAATTAAAATAAACAGTTGTATAAATAGCTCTCTGTCACAAAGACGAGTCTTCTGTAATATGTTTGAGGACAGAAATGAGATTCGAATTTCCAAATTTGTCTTGTATAGATCAGTGGATTTTTTTATGCTTCATCATTGAACATGTGTCCTTACATGAGTCTCAGTTAGCAGCCACTTGTAAACTAAGACAGGGAATAACGATTACTATCTGCTTCAATATCGATATCTTTGGACTCGTCAACAATATCGATTACTTTTACAAATATCGATCACACTTCTTTTGCTTTGTTTTATTTAGACATTTTTTTTTCAACTGTAAATACAATTTCTTGTCTTCGACAGATTTGACATATAGTGCAACACAGAACAGGCCAGATGACGGCTGCTTTTCCAGATCCATGATATGTCTAAGATGGTATGGTCACATCAACAGATCAGACGCGCTGACTAAAACTATCCTCTGAAGAACCAACCAAGAGTAACAACACTAAGACGGGCAAAGGCAGATGTGGACAGACAACAGGAAAAGACAGACAAAACATTCCACATAACCTCGCATTCAACAGACACAAATTGGGAGACCTGGTATGGGAGTCCTACCTGAGGCATCCTCGTAACTGTACAGAGTTAGGGATGAAGCGAGCAAGCGAGGAAAGGTCACGTTACAAGGAGCTCTGACCTGGTGAACATAACCCTATAAGGACTACTGGAGAGAAAAGAAAAGCAAGACAGCTTTAGAGAGAAGATGGGGTCATAACATTGACCTCTTGAGTGCCAGGTTTAAATCTCTAGAATTCGGAAAAATAATACTTATATCTGGATGCTGGATCGTTGGTTTGCCCCCCCCCCCTCCCCCAAAATGGTTCACCATCTATTTGAACATGTGACTTTAAGAAAAAAGTGACGTCAAGGAAAAGAAGGAAGAAGGAAGAAGATGACTAGCTGTTTACCAGCCAGGCTAGATTTTAGATCTATAAACAAAAGAAAGTTTTATAGAAAACAAACTGTAAGAAGACCCAAAGTCAAATGCCTTAATTGTGCATTGATTTATTTCTGTACCAAATATAATTAGAACGCCTCCCGCTTCACGTTTGTGTCATTACTACCAGACAATGAATTATAACCTTGCTGTTTGCTCTTGCCTTAAGTCACACGAATTCGGTGTGAGGAGATGATGAAATGAACAACTCACACAGATCTGTCAAGGAGATGAAGAAAATTAATGAAGAATTTCAGGTCGCCCACATGACCGAGAGGACATCGCTCATTTCTGGCTTTTTATTTATATGGTGAGAAAATATCTGTATGCTTATCAAGACCTGCTTGTCATGTGCAGACAATACACGAAAATCAGTGTGTAAGCAAACATTTCTCGATCATGTGACCGATATCGAAGTACCTCATTGACAATTACAAAACTCAGATTAAGGAAAGGAGAAAATGGATAACTTAAATAGACCCAGTTTGAGCAGATAAGGAAATTATGGTCAGCTCATACAGTCCGAGGAGATAAGTAAAGGGACAATCACACAGAGCTCAGTCTGTCTCACGAAGTCTCCGTTAAAGGAGATAAACAAATCAAACAAACTGACTCTGATAAGATCTTTAAAAAAAGCATAAATAAAACAACAAACATTCACAAAAAAAATCACTGATCTTGAACCCCATAACGCTGTAGAAGTGGATGCATACAAGGCTCCTCATTAGAACCACCTGATAAACTCATTCTCGTAGTCCTAAAATCTCTGTAAGAATATTACACACGTTACTATTCATTAGGAGCTGAAAATTGCTTTGTAATCATGATTACTTAATATTATAAATAGATATTATTCAACACTATATACCATCAACCCTGCGGTGCCCTAAAGGACAGAGTGTTGTTTTCAAGGACGGGTTTGGATTTCGAACATTCGGGTTTTGACGTGTGGAGGAAATGACACCAGAGATGTATGATGTTGCTATCTAAATAACCCGTCACTATATTTTCTTTTTTTATTATATATGTTAACCCTTCAATCCTAAGAAAGCAGGATTATCTCGGCATAAGGGCTTGCCCAATTGTGGTGAGAAGAATTTTTATGAGTAGAAACTTGGAAATTTGGTCCTGACAGCGGCATCTCCGCCTACTATTTAACCGATTTTTAACTGCTAAAGATGCATGAAATATATTTGCCTTACTCCGAGAAGGCTAGACGTCGAGCTTCTCTACCCAACATACCAGGGACCATTACGTCACTGAAACAAATGCAGGTTTTTATCTTCTAATCCCCCCGCCCCATCCCCCACCCCCGGTCGCTAGGATTCAAATTTTTTAACGTAATTTTTTTTCCAAGGAGCAGACGCTTAACCCCCTTGGCCACGGGAATTTCCCTGTATATTTGATGGCTGAATGAGTAGAGCATGTTGAGCTCTGAAAGTCTTAGTCGAAACAACTGAAATGTCAGTATTTCTTGGAAGGCCTTAACATCCATGTTTAGGAAATAGCACTTGAATTCTTTAATGACATGATATTAGTGCTCTGTTCAGACATTGTCTGCTGTTTGGTAGAGGAAATCCACTGTAAAGTGTAAGGACCGAGTCTTTGACCAGATCTGACCTTTTCATATGAAGCCTATAGATTTAAAGACATGATTAAGCCACGAAAGCTACTGCCTTGATGTTTATATAATTTTTCAACTTTATTTCTGTATACGCCACTCTTTGAATGGGGTTGTAATCAGATTTGGAAGGGTTAACCAGAAATATATTAAGATCATTGAGCTCTTGTAATTGAGTGATATCAAAATGTAATTATTACATGTGTATGACTTTGATAATTATACTGCCAAAGATCTCTTTTTTTTATGAGCATGATGATCCCAAGCGTATTTTCGATGTATGAGAATATAATATTATAACTTGAATTATAACTTGATCACATGACTGACATGGTGTCACATTACCCTTTTGAAGCATCAAGAAAAATGAAATAACACAGTTACACTTAAAACAAAACAAACAGAAAATAAAAAAAAAGAAAGAAATATATTAAAGCAGGATATTGTCTAGCGCTAAGTTCAGCAAAGCATTGTTGTATTTTGTTTTTGTTTTGTTGTTTTTTTTCCTTCTTTGTTTTGTTTTGTTTTGTTCTGTTGTTTTTGTTTTCATTTTTATTTTAAGCATTTAAAAATATTTTATTTTTTAAAATTATTTATTTATTTGTTCGTTTATCAAATATTAATTAATTAATTTATTTTTATTATTACTGTGTTATTATTAATAGTAGTGGTAGTACTGTTATTATTACAATGTTATTATTATCATCACTAATTGTTATTATTTTGTGAAATTACTTATTCCCAAAATTGCAGTACACGTTACCTGCTGCAATTTGTTTGGCCTATTTAAGTAAACATAAACCTTTAAAAAATACGCAAGAATCTTTTAAATTTTGTATTTATGTGCCCATGTAAATATATAACATAATAGGCCTATATGTAGTTTCATGTAGAAACGCAATATGATGTAAACTGTTGTTTTGTTGTTATTGTTGTTGATGTTGTTGTTGTTGTTTTTGTTGTTGTTGTTGTTGTTTTCGGTTTTGAGTGTTGCTTTGTCTTTATAATCTCATTTCAACTCCTCAGCTGTCAAGCTCTCTGCTGTAATCTGAGAACGGCAGATTTCCGCCACTGGTCAGTTCGCTGAACTCTCCCGTGTAAGCCACATGTGTTTTACATTCGCTCTTGTATGCTTTATTTTTCAATAAGGATATTCTTTTTGTTTATTTTAAGAATTGACTGTGTCTGCTGAATGTTACTTTTATTTGTGATTGTGTGATACATGCTCTAACAATAATTTGTCTTATATACTAGCTAATTGTGTGATTTTTATGATCTTTACAATATAACGCTGCTGTTCGCTAGGATGTTGTACAAAGGAAATACGAGTAAATCAGACGCTCAAAGGCTTTTAACCACCAGTAACCCCAGGTCTACGAACCTTTGAAAATTACTATGTTTATTTATTTCATCCAAACCACTGGTTTCTCTTAATACGGCATTGCCAGAGGAATTTCTGTTATGATAGTTTTCTGATGAAGAATATAAATAACGAAATAAATGCTGATGAAAAAATTAATGAAGAAAACTCTGATGCTGCTAATCGTGCTACGCACAAGGACAATGTTGTCCCTGCTGCAGTCATCTGAGAAAATACTCGTACGCAGATTAAGGAGGAGAAAAAAAAAAGAGAAAACAATTTCCCTCCACACCGCACAACATTGATATTTCGACCCTACCGCCTAACAAACCTCGTTACAAAAAACAAAAATGTACCGAAAGATAAAGCGGCCAGTCGGATAAATCTCGTCCGACTGGAGAGACAATTGAGCAAGGCAACGATTGGTTTCGAAGTATCGGTATGTACCATGCGTACTTTAGTGTTCCTGTCGCGCCCCAAGATAGGCGGCTTCTGAAATTCCACTGGAAAGCAAAGTTGAACCAGCTGACATGCCATTTCAATGGACTATCTCAAGCTCCACAAAATTTTACGAAACTGTCCAAGCCCATTTATGGAATTTTACACAGCATGGGCCATATCTCTACCGGATTTCTAGCAGATTCTTTGCTTGTCGGTAGAACCAAAGAATTATGTTTGGAAGATGTAGCAGACACTAATGCACTTTTTGATAAGTTCGGATTTGTCATGCACCCTGAGAAATCAGTCTTGAGCCGAACCATGTTATTATCTAGTTTGGGTTTATCTTCTCTGTAACAATGACTGTCATTTTAACAGAGGGTAGAAAAAACAATGGCACATTGCTCGCACCAGTCTTCTTTGCCTGCCATCTCTTCCAAAGCAAAAACATTGCCTCAAAGAGTCAGCGAAATTGCTGACATGCAAAGTATTAGGTAACACTTTGAGAGCCAAGGAATTCTAAGACAATCTACAGGTGCTATCATGGCATCACTGGAGGCCACTCACAAAGAGAGCATAGCAGTTTACAGTAGCAAATGAAGGCAGTTCGCTATTTCGAGGGATGCAAATCCCACCTCTGCATCTGTAGCTGTCGCTATAATTCTGTAGCAGAACTGTTTTAGCAGGAAGCATCCTATTCGTCATCTTGTATTGCACGATTAGCAATAACTTTGCATGTTGAGTACATTTACCTTGCTAACCTTTGGTAGCCTGCCTACAGTCAAACGGCTTGTGAACGGATTTTATGAACTGAAATCTTTCATTCCATCTAGTCATAAACATGCACTTGAAACACTGATAAAGTATTAAATGTGTTTGAGGCTTTGCAGTCTGCAGAATCCCTTGTATTGAAGGAACTAACGCTCAAACTCGTAATGCTTTTAGTGCTATTATTTGGACAAAGTTGTTAAACTATGCACATCTTAAATACTGAGACTATGAGCCTCTTTGATAACAAAGGTGTATTTTTCATTCATTAATTGTTTAAACATTCTCGTAAAGGTGTACTGCAAGCACTTATTGAATTTACAGCATAAACGTCTTGTCCCCAGTTGTGTATAATTAAATTCCCCCAGTCATATCTGGATTATTTCTATATTAAGAAGAAAAGAACTAAAGCTGCTCACAAGCATTTAGAAACCCCACAAGCATGTCAGCAAAGAGATAACTGCTAGATAGCTCAAAAAAGTTTTAACAAATTGGTATTGATCCTTCAATTTACACTGCACAAGCACACGACCAGCAAGCACAAGCCATGCTTGAAATATTGGTATCTCACTAACTACTATATTTGAGGCTGCTGAATGGTGTAGTGAAAGCACATTTGCGGATTACTGCAAGGAAGCACCAAAACAAAATTTTGATCAGTCTATTATAAAGAATTATTTTGAAAACAAATGTGATTTTATAAAAATATTCAAAGAGTATTCATATTCATGTAACCTATTCCAATTTTGACAATGTACGTAAGTCTTGTATTCCTGCAATCTGTGTATTAAATTAAGATCTAGCTAATTATTCGCTGGTGCTCTCTCGTGGTCGTGGGTCTGAAATATCAGATTACACCGGAGAGCCAGCCTGACGGCAAATGAGATAAAATTAAAAAAACAACCGAGGTTTACATTGGTAAAGATGATCATTGTTTCCGATTTTATGGAAGGTTAAATGCAGTGTTTATTGTGAACGCCGTTCCATATTATCTATATTAATGACCATATTATGCTGCAACCCTGGACTCTGGAAGAGTAGGTTTGACCCCTATCTCTTACAACACGGTGTGTTAGCCACTGTTTTGTCAGCAGCAGTCCAACAGTAATTTAGCAACATAGCAGATCACTGTTGGAAGTTGGAAAGACATGAGGATAGTGACAGAGACATTATCGTGAAACTTGTTATTGAGACGACAATAACAAACAGGGAAAGAAGAAGAATGAAGTAATTATCAACAGATTTTAATTGAAAGATCCCATAATAATTTATTGCCCGGTCACAAACCAATCTCGGCTATTATATCATACTAAGCCTTTGGCTGCTCGGAGCTTCAGAGAGCATTCGGAAGTCGCCGTGGTTATGTGGTTTGACGTCCGCTCCATGGTGAAAACAACTCAAGTCCTGAGTTGTGAGTCCGATTCGCGGATCCTCCCACTGGGGGATGGAAGAACACCTAAGATTGAAACCTGGATTTTTTTTCAGTAACTCAACGGTCCCCTGGCTTCCTGTGGGTAGGGAAGGCCGACGTTTAGTCTTCTCGGATAAGGGCGAATATATTCCGGAGGTCCTGTGTGTACGCTACGCACGCTGAAGAGCCCCTGACAATTAGAAATCGATGAAGAGTTCATTTTGCACATGTTGAGAGCGGTGATGAAAAATATAATGCTCCTGCTGAGGATTTGTGTTTAGCAGAACAATAGCTGTAGGCCTGATTATATGCTGACGTCAGAATGGCTCAAGCTGATATCAAAATACAGTGCTAACAGTGCTCTTGGTTTATCGAATCAACATTTTGTATAGTTCTTTTTCCTTAGAGCCTTCAATCATTAATAATTTTTTTATTCCATTTATTTTTATTTCTTTGGCCTTATTTGTAATAAAATGATTTTGGATGATTAGATTTCTTGTCACATGCCTGCTGAATGTGTTCGATTACTCTGTTATTTTTTGTTTGTTATTTATTTATTTTTTATTATTTTTTAAATTATTTTTTGCCCTCTTTGTCCTAGTTATTTTTAAAACTTCTTTAGAAAGCTTATATCATCTACACAGGTCGATAAATTAGGCATGGTGTTAGTTATTGGAAGCAATAACCAGATTAGTTAAATGCGAGCCAATTCCTTGTTCAAACATCACGGTAGAACAAGGGCAGACTTGAATAATTCCGCTCATACAGTGTGTGGATCTTCTCATGAGCATTTGCCAGCTTTCAATTTGGAAGTTTGGGATGTTTGAATATTCGTTGATATCATCTGTTATGTTATTCAGGTCATTCATATTATATCCACAGACATGCATACATATTGTGCATTTGCATACACACAGGGGTGCATGCATACACACAGACAGGTTGTCAGAATGACAGATATGTGTAATTTATCTCTCTCTATATAATTATATAAATACGTCTGTGTATATATAGGAAGTTAACTCCACTGACAATTATAATTCGACAGTGAATATTCAAGGTAAATAACTAGATTTATCTCTACATCATTGCCTTGATGAAGAGTTGTGTGTTTGTTTGTCTGTTTGTTTGTTTGTTTTTGAAATTATGAGGAATCAGCTATACTGACAGTATATAATGTACTCATGAAAATCCTTTTCTTTTTAGGATGGCAGTTTATTTGCAGTCTTAGAAACAAACTATCGTCAGGGAAAAAAAAGCCATTTATCTTCTTTACTGGCGTTTGGGAGGTCTTCTTAGTCCAAATACTAGTTTTCTACCATCTGTCCATCACCTCTTCCATGTAATTGTTCCCGTCCGTCTTTCTGGTTGCTTATCTCTCAGTCAGTCTGTTCTAGTTTATCTATTTCTCTCTATTTTATGTCCTTTAGTCTATCTATGTGTTCATTTATCATCTCCATCTATCACAAAAAGGTTTCTTAGTTCTTAGAGATGTAATAATTATGTTAGAAGGCATGGCACTACTTCAAACGCTTTTAGGCAGTTCAGTGATAATCAATCTCACTTTCGCTATGGGAAAAAAATGCGTGAATAAAGAATTTTTGTAGGAAATTATTCTTTGTTTGATGATTTATTGCCTTGTAATTTTTAAGCTTTGTTTATGATCCAGTATTAAAAATTTTAATGAGCTCTGAATATTACCGTCAAAAATTCCACAAACGAGTGTGACATGTTTAATGCAAATTGAATACACTATCGGGAGAGTCAAATTTTTATTACTATATAGCTCTTCGTCAGGATATCACCATCATTATTTAATTTTATGAAAGAAATATCTTGTGTCTTGAAATATTACAAGAAATTTACTTTCAGCCGACAGTCAACGTCATACACAAATATAAAATAGGAAACAATTATTGAATTCATAAAATATTTTGTATTATAAAGTTTCGAGCTTACTTCACTCCTCCTGAACACAACAAAGAAAATATTATCATTATGTTTTATACTTAGAATGACCTTCCGAATGACACGATCAGCATTAGCTGGGATATCCCGAAAGACCTGGGAGACCTCGAGATAACCTCTACCAGGAGGTTGAAAGACGTATATAGAACGTAACTGGGAGACCAAAAATGAGGAGAGCGACTAGAAGGGCAAACCTCATCCCCCCTTTACTACCACTGTCATGTAGAGTTGGGCAATAGTTTCTTGTATCCGGACAAGCTTGGGAAAGGAAAGAGGGAGGGGGAGGATGGGAAGGAGAAAGAATGATTCAGTTTATTTGTTTTGTCTTTCATCTTATGCCGCTAAGAGTCGAGAGAGAGGAGGTTGTCTTTCCTGGGCCAAGCGTGTAGTTTCAGTGTCCGACAGCTGGTACCTTCTCGGTGTCCCTTCCTCTCCGCCCAGTCATCTTTTCCTTGATCACCTTCTGCTCCTGAACTCTGATCCCTTCATGTCGAAGGCTCTTATTTCAACTGCTCCTTCGCTAACATTATCACCTCTCAGTATTCTTTCACAGAATCTGATTCAGCATCATTACAGTCAGTGCAAGCAAAATTCATAACATCACGAGATTTAACTTCCTAAAAACAGACCTCAAATTAAGACTAAGACATTTAAACTACCCATCATGGGCAGATATTGCAATAGCCCATTCGCTTCAAATATGGGTAGATTCGGTGGCGAAAGACACTGCATGAGCTAGACAGGACAATCAAACTAGGTATTTGCCACCATGGCACCAATACAGAATACAGAATTCTTCAACCACCTGCTTAGACGAGAAGAGCTGTAACAATACATGGTTCGCCCAGAAGCATAATTCAACACAGTTACACTTGCCTTCACCTACAAATACTGTAACAGGCCATGGTCATCAAACATCTGTAGCTTGGGCCAAGTATTGCAATGAGGAAGCATAAGCAAATAAAAAAGTTGCACCACATAGTAAAAGCGAAACAATTTTGTATTGGCTCGCACATGGGG
>JBCEWB010372235.1:0-21056 GCA_039654565.1 Peronia peronii
GAAAAAAAGAAACTTAATGCAGTGAGGCCATGTTTGATAAATTATTGAGCAACTGCAAATTTATTGTAGCTTCGAAGGTACAGTCTGTTGAATGTGCCGCCATCCAGTGGAAATTGTCATGATAGATTTCAACAGTCCTTGCTTGGCAATAGGTCATAAATATATATAGTGGAACACACTTGAACCAAAAACGGCTAAACCGAAAACACAGCTGAACCGAAAAAAAAATTAATCCCCGTTTTTTTTGTTCTCTTATACTCTTTGTTAATGAACTAGCGATAAACCAAAGTCATCATGAGTGGAACACGGCTGAACCGAAAACAATGACCTTGAGTTTATTGGAAACCTGTGACCTATTCTTAATCAAACATGCTTAGTACCAACACATTATTCTCTCATCGTCAGGCCTGAGGCAAGTGTCAAAGACGGGGTAGGGGATGGGAGAACTGCGTCAGTGAATCAAGTGCGCATTGTCTGTGGAATCTAAATTATGCAGTGTGCTGATGAGGCAAGGCAGACAACACGTCATTGAAGCATCGTGATGCGCGCTGTCTGATGCGGCGTGGGATGTTACAGCACTGTGATGTTACAGCACTGTGTAGTTTCAGATGACCCACATGGTTAGTTAGTGAAATTTGACCTTACAGCTCTGACAACTTCTGCTACACCAGTTTGGATAAACCAAAATATGTTTAAACTGAAATAATATGCCCGGTCCCTAAAATTTTGATTTATGCGTGTTCCACTGTGTGTGTGTATGTATATATATATATATAAAACAAAACCCATAAAAGGCTTATGGACTCGAAAACTGCTGAGTGGATCCATATGAAATTTGGCACACAAAACCGTTCCATATGAATCTGTGTTTCTACTTAAATAAACTCGAAACAAGCTTATCATATTTGTTGTTATTCTAAAAATGTGATAATGACTGAATAATCAACTCACAACGGTGTTTGATCCAAACTGTACGTTCAACAGAATGACATGTTTAAAACACCAAACATGCTTTCTCTGAGTAACATTTGGTGTAATCACTCAAAATACCAATATTGGGTTGCGCACGTTTGCCATACACTTTTATAAAGTCCCAGGGCAGTGTCGTTTTGACCTATATCTAAATAATCTCCCACAATGGCTATGGGTTCTCTTTTAGTATATATTATATATAATATGTAAAAGTTTGATTGACAAAGCATTTATCTGAGGGCATACCTGCATGACAACATTAACTCTAAGTAAGTACCTGATGACAGTTGGGTGTAAAGAACCATTTGTACACAATGTAAAATATACTCTTGATTCCAAGAGTTAAAACTAAAACAGTTGTACTTCCCACTGACTGGACTGTCAAGCAATGTGAATAACCTTACTTTCTGCTGACTTTACACAATAACTATCAATGCTCACACCGATGCAGCTACTAAATAAATTATTTTAGACATGATCATTAGGCCCACAATTTCATGTGCCAGAACAAAATATACTTTTGGTTCATGGTAGTCATAGAATGAAAGTCATTACCTATATCTAAACAGGGCGATGTGTTACTTCTGTGCTGACAAAGTTGGAAGAGAACAAAATGTCATAATAGGTTAAATGATCACTCTTAAGAACAAAGGATGAAAAAGAGAGAGAGAGAGAGCAGAAGAAAAAAAAAAAAAGACATGAATATGAAGTAAGAGCGTACATACTTATATTAACAAAAAGGAACAAAAAAAGAGATAAAGAAAAAGAGAACAATTATCCCTCAAGAAAAAAAAAAAAAAATCCGTTGCACAAGATTTACACAGAGGAGTTCTTCCATTTTTTTTGTTTTTTTTTTGTCTTTTTCCTCTGGCCATTGCTTATATGAGCAAACTCAATAGTTGCATAATGTCTCAACAATATATGGGGTGATATATTGATTATTTGTTCACATTCTAATTCACTATTTTTTTTTTATTCAATTGCTCCAGCAAAATAGACCTAACTATACCAAGCATCTGTTTGCTCGAAACACAGCTTTAGTTTTCGCTTTTCTCTGCTGTTCTGCCTTGACCTCTCAGAGATGATAAGATTTGACATTTGGTATGGTTTTTAACAGTTAAAAGTGGCCAAAATGTGACTGCACATCAGAGTCAGATAAGTAGAAGAATGCCTGCTAAAGTTCATAACATTTAAAATGAACTTTGAGTGAGGGGCATGATACTACTGAAATTGAATGAATGACATTGTTTTCAATGATTCAGTGGAAACATCACTTTAAATTTGAACAAAATCAGTGCCACATAACAATCAGGACTTAACTCTTTCCTTGCCAGGCATATTACCACGCCTGTGCAAAGCCCAACTGGCCCTACCTAAACTGAGAGACGATATCGACGATACTTAGTCTCTCGGTTCAATGGCAGTAGAGTATTGACAATATATCGTGAATTGGCATGGAAAGAGTTAAATCCCATTAACCTAGGGCAAGGATCATCTTCTAACCCCCAAAACAAAAAAAAAAAATGTTGAAAAATTAAAAATCAAACAAAAATAAATAAATATAGAAATGACATGAAATTAGACATATTCAACATTTAGTCTAAAAAATCATACATGTTAACATTTATAAAATGCAACATCACATGTACCAAAGCACTTTTAACAGCAAGAGCAATACTAATTAGAAAAATATTAATTTCTTTAGGTCATGGATACCCTGGCTGAGCCCATTAGTCACAATATAATATACTCAGATTTCACAGGCTGTAATGCTTGTCTCACTGACTGGGCTGTCAAGTAATGTGAACAGACATTACTGTCTGCCAGCTGTACAACACAATCATCAATGCTCGTACCGATGCAGATATTAAATAACTTTCTTTAGGCTTGAACTCTACTCCTCTATACAACTGGCAGAAAAGCGGTTAATATGTTATTGAGCAAAAATAAACAAGATTTGGGTACAAGAACCGCTGTTGTGAATTGTAATAACAAGAAACAATGTACTTCCTCACAATAATATCATACTGAAGAGACTGACTTACTGTCTATGTGTGATCTAGCTTGGAATTTCTCATGTCAACGTGCAATATAACCATACAAAAAGCTTGTCTTCCAATTAAAGATGGCGACAAAATATCACGACATGATGGATGGGTTTTGTGAGGAGCTTTTTTATTTGTTTGTTTCCTTTTTATTTATTTGTTTTTCCACATCTGATAAGCAAAATACAATTACAGAAGTATTTTATTACATCAAACTTTCAATTAACTGAAAGCTGGCTGAGTCATCAAAACTTGTACAAAACAATCAAGGGAATCACAGTTAAGCACAACAACTTGTGTTTCACAAGACAGGTCAATGGTCATCCCATACTGACTATGCAATGCTCAATGAGATTCATGAAGCCACAAAGCACATGTCCTCAACGTAATCATTCATTGTCATTATAGATAATAAATATAATCATAGACTTGTAGTTCTGAGATACATGTGTAATTGTGTATTCTCAGTGCTCAGCACTACAGATATATGTTCCGAAATATTGCTATGAGTATGTGGTATGATGTATTTACATATGTATGGAACAGTGTGATAGGGGCTGAAAAAAAATATAAGATACTATTGTCCCAATAAAACAGAGTTAGCTATAGCAAGCTGACAGGGCCAGAGATCAATGAGCTGGAAGGAAATATACAAGATGGGAATTCCAGACATTTCAAGATAAACACCACAATCTCTCTTGATCAAAAGCAAACATAGAAAACGAAGGTAACACATTCATCCATTTGCAATGAAAGTGTTTAGGCTCGTTGAAAGATTATCAAGACATTCTGTTTTATAAAACATATGTTTACATATTTCCTTGTAATCTGATACAAATGAGATTAAACTTTATGCCGAATTTCAACTTTGTTGTCTAAAAAAGTAAAACGACCAACATCCATATTTCCAATAATTCTTTGGAGACTCTCATGTCCTCTGTATAAGATATTGGACACTCCTTACTCAGATACAATTTATAATTTATACGAAGGAAGAATAAATGATGAAGTAGCAACAATAATCTTTGTAGGTGTGATTTCCTGACTGTGCTAAGTTATATCATATTTTAATCTAAGATTAACAAATACTTCCAATTCCTCCATAAATATGGCATATCCTGGTTTAAGGATGCATGTAATGCCACTAATAGCATAAATAATCCCCACAAATAAATACCTGAATTACACAGTAGACAGTGTGACTAAAAAAGAAATGTTAAAAATTAAAAAATAAAAATGCAACTAATACTACCAATTGAAGAGCCTTGCTTATGATAATGGACACTGAAAAGAGGCAGTTGAATAAAAAAATAAGAGAGACAGCCACATTCTTTGGTAAAAGCTGTCATACCCTGAAAATGCACAGTTAATTTGACTGATGTTTTACTATCAACATTGTTCCTAGTGGAAATTTTCATATCATATTGTTTATCATTATCACTGTTTACTATCTATGATGACATATATTCAGGTTTCTCAAGCTACCTGTCCTTTCTTGGAAATGTAAAGAGCAAGGTAATATTTTCAGCCAGTGCTTGTCCCTTGCTTAATCCCAGGTGAGGTCCTTTTCACTTTCTTGTGGGACTACCAGAAGCAGTTTTTGGAAGAAGATGTTAACCCATGCTGAAATTGAACAATAAAATAAGAATGCAAATTCTATCATGTATCATAACCCTTTTCTCCAGTATAAACAATAATGCGGAGATTACGAAAACTTTGGACGAAGTTGAAAAGTAGAATTTCAAATAGCAACTTGTGACCTAGACTGCATTTTGATAGTGTATCTAAAGGTAATATAACAGCTTTTCTCCTTCTACAATCTGAACTTTTCACAAGGTGTCTTAGAAAAAAAAATAAATAAATAAATAAAACAACCTCACAATTGTATGTCAAATTTCATTTGATAGTTTATTCATACTGGGAGACAAATGATGACACAGGTATGACAGCTATCACAGGTCAAAGAATTATATTAAAGTGCAGTTAATAAACTGATTACAAAACAACATGTTCTGAGACAATATACAAACAGATACAGACAAGTCCACTTGTAAACTCACTGATTTTTGACTGCAAGAATTCTGGTTTGGCACGCCATCTGTTGCCAATCAGGTACAAGACAGTCCCGACACCCACCAGGCCCAAGGCTAGGCAGCTCTCAATTGTTTTCTGATAAAAGGTCAGTACCACTACACACAGGCTTACCAAACATAATGTAGCTGGCAAGGCAATGGGAACCTGTGTGAAAAGAAAACACACATAAATTTAAAAATTTTTTCTTCCCAATTTTGTTTTTATTGAAGAAATGAACATTTTTTTCTATGCAAAGTAGGCTATAGGAATTTTATCCCATTTTTATGACAGAAAGAACGGTCAATCTATGTTCTGGTCATTCCTGGGAAAGAAAAACATCTGTCTTTTTAGAATCACAGTGGATAATAAATTGTCATTCATACATGGAAAAAGGCAAAAACAATAATAATGATAATAAATAAATAAATAAACAACAACAACAACAGCAAGACAAGCCAAAATAATCTGAAATTCAATGCAGATGTGGAAATAAAAGCTAAAACTGGATGGATGGTTATTGCATTACTAAATCTCTACTAGAAAACTAGAAGTGAGTAACAAAATCATAATCAAATCTAGACTGTAAACCCATCACAAATCCCTCATACTCCTATACACTCAAAGTTACTGGATGTCATGAATCTCCAGTGGTGAGCTCATCAAATATAAAATGAAGATTATTAAGTACACTGCTTAAGGTTGTTTTTTTAAAAGTTTTTTTCAAATATCGCATTGGCATATTAATATCAACAAGACAAATTCAGAGCAAGATCATGAAAGAAACATTTGTGAGGAAATATCTTCGATATTTATAGAGACCTCTTCACAAGGCCAAGGTCAGCACTGAAAGCCAAAATCCACAGTTTTGATCTGAGCATTCTTTTATCACCATAAACACCATAGATCAGCACTGATATTATGCCCTACAATAGTTTCTTGTAAAAAAAATTTGCATAGTCAACATGAAAACTTATGTAAACTGCTGCCATTTTTCAAGAAACAGGTCAGCCTTTGTAATCATACCAAATTTGACAGGCTTCAATCCATGATAAGTCACTTTACTGGTATGTGAAACAACAGCATTTTTATGAAAAATAAATAATTCAGCACTTATCCCATTCTATAAGAGCAACAATTTTATGTTTTTGAAGTCTTTGTTTAACCCTAAAATGCATGCTATAAAGTGAATAAGAGGTCAAGGTCTGAAAATATTGTTAAAACACAAAACTGAGAATTTTGACACCCATCTTGGATTTCCACTGTCAATCTGGCCTTAAATGTATATCGCTTTGATGAACATGTAACAGATTTAATCGTACAGGACATTTATCATTCATTTCTTAAACATATTTATCAGTTAGTATGCAAAAGTATCAATTTGTTTTGGCAATGAATCAGCAGAACAGATTTACAAAAGACAATTAAGATGCACACAGTCTAACAGACAAATTGAATGGGCCTCACTTTGATGGGACGGGGCAGATCCGGCTCTTTGTATCGCAGCCAGACCTGTCCTGCAAACACTATGGTGAGGACAGTGGCAAAACCAAAACCCTCCATTTCAATTAAGAACCAAATGTCATTGGAAGACTGGAAACACAATACCAGAAGCATCTGTCGGAAGATAAAATCAGGCACAAATTGAGTTTACAAATTGAAACATTACCAAAAATAGCAATGGAATTATCATAGAACAATATACTGCAAAGTATTAGACACCATCCTAAAGCTGACAATAAATAAATTGTCTCCTCAGTTTGCTTTATTTCTGTCCTTGCACCATATTACAATTTATTTGACTAATCACATCGGTGAAAAGTCAATGAATGCTGGGTACATAAGACTCAGCAATCCAGGCTGGACTTTAGTCAGGATTAAGACAGCTGATATCAGAAAAGCCAAGCCCAATCCAAATCTAAAAATATCTTCTCCTAAGCTTACTGTTACTTATTGCCCCCACAAGTAATGGATGTGTCAAAGAATACTCACGATGATAAACAATGAGGACGCTGGCGTTAGAAACTTGTACTGGATCATGGACATAAACATTGGCATGTGATTATTCTTGGCACCAATAAAGAAGAGCCTAGAAAAGAAGATGAAAAACACAGACAAACCAAATAATAAAACATTGCAATTATTCACCATCATATGATTAATAAGTTTAATTCTAATTGTGACCATCGCCACAACAAATTGACATCTTTCAAGGAGTAGGTACCCTTTTTTGCTCAGTGAGTCATTTGTTAAAAAGTTAAGTGCTTGTACTTTCAACAGACATTAACACAGATTTTGAGGCTGATGTTCATAATTTACACAGACATTAACACAGATCTCAAAGTCTGTTGGCATAAAAAGATACTAAAATTAAAAGATCTACACTCTCTAGAACTAAATATCTGATATCTGAAATAACAAACAAGCCCTGTCATACATGTACAGTAATGGCCATTTATAACACTTGTGTGACAATCTATTAATGGTTGTTTGTTCAGCAGGCCAGGTAACCATCTCTTTGTTTGACAATACGTGGGATAGCATCTGTGATTAGCTTTGTGCATAAGGAGGAGTAAGTTTAGCCTCCTGGCTGATCAGCTGTTCTGTAACTTCGGTCAATCTGTAAACACTTGGGTCACTCGTGCGATTATCCGTGGGGTAGCATAGCAATATCATGTTTTCAGCAATGAAACCGTTATGTGAAAACTCACACGATGTTTAAACGCTGGGCAGTATAGGTGTAATTATATGCTAAAAAAGATCAGGAATTGCTATATCTAATTATAACATACACAGTAAAGAAGGTTCTACTTATTTGCATTGATAAATGTTTAACTAACGGTAACGATCAACTATTATAGTAGTGAAGACAATCTATGGTCAGACGGATTGCATAACTTTTCAATCCACCTTTGAACCCATCCGCCTTAGAGCCCACTTTTTTTTTTGTCTCCCGACAACCCGGTTCTTAGACGGAGACCACTATAGTAACTTAATCACTGTACTGGTCCAACCTTAATTCACACACGCAAAAAAAGAAATTATCTTACAATGATATCAACATAGGTTTTTAACAGCTATTCAGTCCAGCTAGTGGGATTTTGTCCCAAAGCCACTTCTAGCAAGGATATCCCCCCCATGGTCTTGCTACGACCTTAAGGATCACAGCCTACCAGTTGGGAACCCCTGCTCCAAATGATAATAAGAATAGCCAGTCAGATTGCTTAAATTTTACTTGTTACAGTAAGAGATGTTACTTTAATAATATATTATTTGTATGAAACTTCATAGCTCTAACTGAGCGTCGTGTCTAATTTAAAAACAAAAAAAGGGAAGGGGAGGGGGGCGGCGACTGTCAATAAACTGTTTATACTAATATAAAGGATATGGGAATCTCCTTACCTAGACATAGAGAGTGCTGTTCCATTCATGGTACCACATACAGAGATGGCGATCAGAATTGGCATCAACCACTGCACCACTCCCATGGTGTGTTCTGCAAAAGTCTGGTTGAAAGAATGTAAAAGATTATCATACAATCTGCTGTTATCAGATCTGTGGACATTCTGAATGTATTTCTTTATTATAAGAACTGAATTTCTGACGTTAAAGCAATGGAAGGATTCCTAAGAGAGGTATCTTTTATTATCCTCATTTTTCAAACATATCTATCATTCAGTCATGATCACAATTTAATAGACAACATACCTACCTAAGCTGTAAGTTAAACTGACAGCAATTTTGCATTATGTTTTTCAACAACTTCACAAATTCATGGATTCAAGAAAGAAGTCATTAGGGGAGGCGGCGGCGGCAGGGTAACCGAGCATGAATGACAATAGGTCTAAAATGTCCCAAAACTTCAAGACTTGAAGGTGACTATTCCATGACAGCATATTGGAGAGTTATTATAGTTTTAACATTTTCCATTCCAAAAAGTTAAACTCAGTAGAGGTGGTTCAAATCTCCTTTCAGCCAACACTCACTCAGTGTCTTAACCCTTTAACTGCCATGACTATAACTTCCAGAATTCAGACACAGCCATCCAAATATTTACATTTGGCTGCTACAAATTTCATCAAAGCAAAGGAAGATACAGATGGTAACAAAGATATTTAACAGTCTGCAAAAACTCACTAATTTTAATCAAGAAGAGACAATTGAACAAGCATATGAGTCTTGGCAGTGAAAGGGTTAAAAATG
Organism: Peronia peronii; assembly: GCA_039654565.1. NCBI lineage: Eukaryota > Metazoa > Mollusca > Gastropoda > Systellommatophora > Onchidiidae > Peronia > Peronia peronii. Next base: position 9,291 of record JBCEWB010372235.1, read on the forward strand.
AACATTGAATAAATACCTACCACTGCCACTGCTGTGGACTGCAACATCTGAGCTGGGGATAGCACAGCCAGATAAGCAATGTTGGTGACCAGATAGACACAAATCACAGTTCCCATGGAGATCATAATAGCAAGGGGCAGATTTCTGCAGACAGAGAATACACAAAATGTCATCCATATAATTTACATGAATGAGATTCAAGATAAATAAGATATGTCATGATTTCTATTTTTGCTATGATTTGCACGCATGGATTCTAGTTAACACTAAATGCAAATTATGTATATATATATATATATTATATATATCCATTTGCATATTATGATTCATTCATTTGCATATCGGCTTCCGACATTAATCCTACTGATTTTCTTTATTTGATACACATCTATGCATTTATGTCAAAACAGAACTGTCACTGAAATATTAAACTGTTAACTGATAGCTGCTAATACTAATATTGGTGATTTGTTTCATTTCACAATTCAAAAGCAATACAACAGGAAGTGAGAAGATAGTCCCTTTGCCTGCAGAAAAATCAGCAGTATAACAACTCTACATGACATAAATATTTTGTGGAATGCTTAACTGGAGTAAATTACCTGTTTGGATTGACAAGCTCTTCAGTGAGGAAATTCAGGTAACTCCTAAACAAGATAAGAAAGCAAGACAGTTCATCAGATGTTTGGTTTACTGGTTTACTCAGCAACAAAGTAGATGTATCATAAATTTCTCTATTACAAAATGACAAAAAATATGACAAGGACAGACAAACTAGCGGGGTGGTGGTAGGAGTCTAATAAAAATTCCCAACATAGTAACTGTCTCAAATAAGCATGATGAATATTTAAAAACAAAACAAAATGTACCACTGAATTTTGCCAGAGATCAGTGGGAAGTAGATCTTTCTCTTTCTAATACAAAGGGAAAGATTAAACATGAAGAAAAACCAGTCCCAGCCTCAAAAGAAACAGATACAACAAAGCAAAGACAGTATTGACAATGACAAACAATAAAATTACAAAAAACATTGCTGAGGCAAAAATTTAAGGAGATGGGCAAATATGCATTATGGTATGGATTGTGCCACAGCTGTGTGTGTGACTTATGTCAAACATTCTCTTTGCTCTCCAATCATGATATGATTTGACGAAATAATTATAGTCATAACTGTGCTAATGCACCAAACAAATCCAAGACACCACTCACCATCCACTGTAGGCCCAGAAGCCAGAATAAAACGAGAGGGCTATGGCACCAGCACTATAATCACTGTCTTCAAAACTGTCTTCAAAGGCTTCAGACTCCCCTGACAAAAGACAATCAAATCATTAAACTGCGAACTATGTCTTAGCTAAAAAAAATATCCTTTTTCAATCTCTACAAGTTACATGATTTTGTTAACAATGGCACAGATACATTCATGAAAAGGATGCCATTAATTACCAGTGCACTAAAGTCTACACTGATGATTTTTCAAAATGAGGGGTTAGAAAAAAGAAAGAGGGGAAAAAAAAATGTGACAACAGTGCAATATTGCAGATATTTGAATCCTCTTGTATTCTCTTTCAGTGTCATATGTCAGCACATAGGAGGAATCCATTTGGATGATTAGGAAAGACGCAAGAATTAAGTCAAGGGTGCATTCAAGTCCACAACTGGTTACAAAAGTGACAACAGAGAGATAAAACCTGAGATAAAGAGACACTTGTCACTGGACATGCTGTGAAGGTGACTTTTGTGACTTGATTAAGGAAATTTCTTGTACAACATTTGAAATCTGCCCCAGCCATGGCCTGGTTTTAATAGTTTGCCAGACATAAAAATGCTGGGACAACCTTGGCCTGTTGCAGAGTTTATTGTCCTGAGAGTAACAAAAAGTATTGTGTGGTTGTTGACTTTGACATTGATTCATGCGAGTCCCATGATGACAAAAAGCAATGTACAAAAAGTAAAGCAGTCAGGGAGAGCAAAAAGATCAACAAACGATCAGAGAATGATAAAAAGATTTGCAAACAAAGAAAGCACACTGGTCAATGGCATTGGCATCTAATGATATAAATAATAATAGACTTTGCACACACACACACAGATCCCTCTCCTAATTGGGTCAATGTCAGGTCATGATCTTATAACAGGGTGATCAACAACTCATGCTGATCACAGAGTACTAATGAAAGAGGTCTGTGCAAAACAATCTGATATAGGTACAAGACTGAGAACTGTAGGGCTGTGATGTATATCATAGCAAGAAGAACTTGGAGGAAAAATGAAAATGAACTTATAATGTTATATAGATGTTATCATTACCAATTACTTAAACTGATTCTCTGTAAAATACTAAGTAACTGCTGACACTGACAAAATAGCAATATAAAAATGATGAGAAGAGGAAAAAGGAGAAAAGAAGAAAACATATTCATGTAGCACATGATCTACTGAAAAGAGTTCTAAGCATGTAACAAAATAGAACACGTGTATGTATTATTTTCCTATAAGCCAAATAAATGCTGCCTACATTGCATATTACAATTATGAGTAGATATTACTGACATTGTTAGGAAAACAAAAATATGTAATTTGTCTTTTCTGCTTCTTGACTTTTCTACTATTCAATGCACATATTTCACCATCCCATTTTCTTATCCTTCCTCTGCTCATCTAACTTGCTTTCTCAAATCACTCATTCTGATTCAGTATGCAGTGCTGAGAATTTTGTTTTCTTTTTTTAAAATGAGAGAAAAGAAAATGTGCATATGTACAGAAGCGCCTGCAAATATGTTGCATTATGTTGGGCACTTCTATAACAGCTAGAAGAGAACCCACGACCTTCTTGGGATATTTAAATATAGCTGAAACTGATACTGCCCTGCGACTCAAAATGTAGGGCAAGATTGCGCACCTTGGTGTAGGTATTTTGGATGATTACACTGAATGTTACTTAGAGAAAATGTGTTTTGGTGTTTTGAACGCATCATTCTATCGAACGTACAATTCGGATCAAACACTCTAGCGAGTTTATTATTTAATTATTATCGCCTTTTCAGAATAATGTCAAACATAATAAACTTTTTTCAGCTTTATGTAAGTAGAAACACAGATCTTTATGCAACAATGGTGTGTGCCAAGTTTCATATGGATACATTTAGTAGTTTTCAAGTCCGAAAGTCTTGTGGATTTTGCTGCAATTTATAGTAAAGACTAGAGGAGAACCCATGGCCCTCTTGGAAGATTATTTAAATATAGGTCAAATCGATACCGCCCTGCAACTTAGAGTGTGTGGCCAGCATGTGCATCTTGATGTTGGTATTTTAAATGATTAAACTGAATGTTATTAAAAAAAAACATAGTTGGTATTTTGAACGCATCATTCTGTCAAACGTAAAATTCAGATCAAACACTCTCACGAGTTTATTACTGCCTTTTCAGAAAAATGTCAAACATAATACGTTTTTGGCTTCATGCATAGAAACACAGATCTTTATAGAACAATGTTGTGTGCCAAATTTCATATGGATACATTCAGCAGTTTTCGAGACCTTAAGCCTTTAATGGGTTTTATTGCAAATAGAAGTGGAGTGGTTGACATCAGCACAGTGAGTTCCCATGGCTGTCACTGTTGATGCTCAATATTCTTTTGAAGTCAATAGGCTTCCACATTCCAAAGACCACTAACACCCTTTGGCAAATTAATCATATATTTTTCATATGTTCACTGATTATATCAATATCTGTCTTGGTCCTGTCCATTTAATTACAATGAGGAAATCAGACATGACAATTCTGATTAAGAGTAACACTACCTGCTATTGCTGCTTTTTTTTGTCCCTTCATCAGTGCTATCAATGTTGTAAACATGTCTAAAATGTATGTTATGGAATGGGACTGACATGGGGAATGATCTCTCAGTCAGATGCATGAGTGTGTGTTTCTTTCAATTACCATGCCAAATAAGTCAATGCTTGTCTAACCAAAGTATGTGCCAAAACTGGAATTTTAAGATACCTTATATTTATTTCTGAGATTCTATTTCATCAGCTTAAAAAACATTCTGAGTGGCAAGACATGTACTCTAATACATGTACCTTATTAATTATGCACTAATTCATTTTACATCATTAAACCAATTCATTTTATTCCACTCTTCAGAAAATCACTCACGAGCCGGTGTAAACATGGTATTTTTTCCCTATGATAATTAATCACACTGCTAAAGCAGCTAATGAAATAGCTAGCACAAAAAGCTAGCATAAAATAGCATAAAAATGGAATTCATTTTAGCTGAACAGGATGTGTATGTCACATTACATTTTCAACTTCTTGTCACAAAAACTTTTCGCTGTATCAGATAAATTTAGCAGTGATCTCTTATGTATGAAATAATTTGCTTTTTTTTGCTTCCTATGTTATCAAGGAAGCAGTCCTAGATGATCTAGATAAACAAAAATCTGAGAGGAAATCTCACCTGAAACAGAGGTAGGTTCAGCCTTGATAAACATTTATGACTGAAAGAGCTATTTCTTCTACAATTTTTTGTTATAAAATTTTTACACCCATATCAATTGAAGGTTCCTGCGAACAAAGTGGACATCTTCAGTATCATTATCACTTACAGTTGTGCATCAGGATTACATCTATATGTGTCTGGATATTTGAAGGTTTGGATATCATAAAGTTTACCAAAAACTGTGCACCCTCTACTTGTTTATCATTGAGGAAGCATATGAAACAGGAAAACGTAATAAAAAGCTTCCCGAAGGAAAAAAAAAGGAAACAAAGTGATAGCTCTATTATCAGAAATGAGTATCCTTTTTATATTTTCAATAAACGAATTCACTGAATCAGATAAGTTTTTCCCTTTTAATCAGTCAAGTGCTGTTACAGGGCTAGATACTTTTGCCCAACTTTAATTTTTTTCTTGTCTCTTGTATGATTATTGAATGAGATATGTTTACTTGGCTATCAGCTAAGTATGTCTGAAACCTATTTTAGGAGTGATCCAAAGATAAGAAATGAAATTCAAACTGTTGTTAAAAAAAAAAAAGTGAGAGAAAGAGAGATAAAAAAAAAAAGGGGAAGGGAGTGATTTAAATGGAAATTTTCCACAAGATTTAATTCTTCTAGGTGTCTTTTTTCAAAGCTAGAGCAACATAACTTGAAACATCCAGAGTGGTGGCAGATAGTAAAGAGCACCAAATTCCCAATGCACAAAGCATTCACTCACTGGTAAATGTTAGACATAAAATATATATAACTTGAAACAACAACCACATTTGAGATATAATCATTTTGCATAGTGGATGAAGAAACAATGATGAGATTTGATTTTTACCTTTGACAAAATAGATAACACCAATGACTATGACTAGTGCCAAAGCAATCAGTTTGGACCCAGTGATCACAACTTGCACTCGAGTGGCCCACTTGACATTGCGTGTGTTGACAGCTATGAGAAGCCCTGAAACATAGAGATGACAATATTGTCAATATGTGTCAAAAATGTATGCAGTGTAATGACACGCCTGGAAAACACAGCTGCTACTTTTACTGTATAATGATAACAATGAAGGACATTTATATAGTGCTTCATCCTTGAGAACTGCATGCACTTTACAGAACCAAAGAGTTTTCACAGCCCCTCACACAAACACACAGAAAATGTGCCAGTACAAACAGTACAAACAATAGCATACATATGTAATTATATGACATAACAAATTTCTCACATACATAATAATGTAATACAATCAGACGCATATTTTAATTTAGCTTACTATCAAATGCTTACAATCCGTACAAAGTGTCTTGAACATCAGAGATGACATTTTCATTGTATATCACATGTCTACAAATACATGGGAAACCCTACAATACAAATGGCATTTCTTTTGTGTATCAAAGGCAACTTCAAATCAACATAATTAATTACTAATTCTTCTCCTATGCAAGCCTTATGAATAATGGGCAACCGCAGTGGTAACACAATACAGACATATTTTAAACAACAACAATTATGAACCCATAAATTTGCTATGCACACGCCCTTTTGTAAATGCAAATAAACTATGCAAGTTTCTCATAACCTCACAAATTTACAATGCTGATGTACATAAAAGTATGCTCTCACCTATCAAAAGGTGGCTGGTCGTATGCAGCAGATGTGACCATCAAAGCAGCACTTAATTTTAATACTTTTTCTTTCACAGTAAACCATGCAAGCACCATGTAAGCATATACATATATTATAATCTATATAATAGCAAAATATGCACTGCTCACATTATCTGTGTTTTTAGCTGAAAGTAATCCATTATTGTCTCCATTTATACCTCACTCCCCCCAACTACAAACCCATAATTTATCCGGGCCCCACTTCTAATCTTTACTTCAAAGAGGGGCAATAAAATTTGTTTCAGTTCTTTTGTTGGTGCCTGGCAGTGGCATTTTGTAGTTACTGTCTAGGTTTTTTTTTTTTCTTCTGAAGGATCTATTCAGCTTTTTGCCTTACATTCCAAATAAGATGCCCAGATGTGTTCTTGTAAATGTGAACCTCTTTTAGCAGTGTAAATGTATCCATCTTTTTATAGCATGAGAGGATGTGGATGAAAAAAAAAAAAAAAACATCATGGGAATGACCAATGTATAAATCAGAAAAGTGTTCTGACTGTTAACTTTAAAGACAAAACAAAGACTTTGATAAGGGTCAACCTTTGGCCGACATTCCCACTTTGGAAAGTTTCCACTAAGACCGCTTGAACTGGTCAGGACCAGTAATTTTATGACCACAGCTAGTCATTACCCCCATGGCTTCAAAATATATATACTAGTGAGGATTAACTAATGGTCCCACCACTTCGTTTTGACTCCCTAGTCGACTGCAAATGCGATACAGTAACCGAACAAGATTTAACACTGGACCAAACTCGGTGAGGAAGAAAAAAAAAAGTCATGGGTGGGCAGTGTGTGGGGTTTCTCATAATTCGTTGGAAGGGATTAAGATAAAGGGCCACTGCTATTAGGTGGCTCAGTTCTTATTAGGAGTTGTTTTTCAAGTGAACGATTTCAGACTGGGGAGAAAAATGCATAAGCTGTCCCAATGACATGCACCACCACAGACATGTCTGTGAGCACCACACAGTATTGACAGGAGACGAACGGTTGTGTGTCAAAGGATGGAGGTGGGGTGCTTAGGGACTGCGGTATTGCTGGTTAAAAAAACTGGAAAAACAAAAAATAATGTGTGAGATAAAATTAATGGGAAGAAACTGGTGTTTTATTGGTTGAAAAAAAAATGTATGTGTGTGAGACAGATAGCCATGTAATGCTGAAGGAGGCAGCATAGGATCTCAGAAGACAATGACACAGAATCGGGGGGCAAATGAAGCGTAAGCGCGAAGACATGCTATAGCAACATTCACTCTACAAACAAATGGTGAATAAAACATAAACACACACAAATGAGCTGAAAAGGGCAATAGTAAGCAAAAGCCATTGAGCATCTTCAAAAAAAAAAAAGTAATAAATAAATCACCGTACTTGTCGGCAATGAGAAAAATGAAACAGAACAAACAAGCACAGCTTGGTTGTTCATGAGCGAACTGGTGGCAATTGCTAGTGCCTGCTCAGGCCACAAACAAGTAGCCTACATGTAGTAGGAAAAATCAGTCAAGGTCAACGGCACCTGGCAGTGACAGGGTTTATAGTTTTCGCCGCCTGAAAACTGCTGAGTTTTTTCTTTTTACCAACTTGCCGCTTTGCTTTCCTAACCCTACTTGTCGTATTGCAAAATCACCAATAATAACATGACGTAATAAAACTAATGCTGCTGTTTATTTAAGTCATCTGCTTAGCTATGATGTTTATTTATGTAGCTAGCTTCGGGCAGTACGACTGACACACGCAGCTGTATCTACTATGACAAGAATTTCATCTGCCTTGACCTGCTATATCAATAATAATAATAACAGTGTGATGAGAGCGATGAATTAATTCTGGCGATCTCCTGAACAAAACTAAACATAACGTAATCATGTGCGATAAAGCAGTTATCTTCCGCACCATGTACTTTGATCCGTGAAATTACAATACGATCGCTTTAATTCGCCTCGTCTTTTGTTTAGGGACATTGCCAGGCCTGAAAAAGATTCATTGAGAAAGGCTATATAAAATATCAAGGTGGTTCTGCATTTTAACATCTGTAACTGTGGGGAAATCTAGAGCAGTCAACTGTGATCTGATATAAAGACATGATAAACGAGAAGCTGGTTGTAAGATTATCTGATGAAAGGTCTTACGCTGCATGTTCATCGGTCTTCATTCAAGTGAAGAAACACAATGCCCATGAGAAGAGCCTTGTGGCACTTGCCAGTCGTGTGAGGCATCAACAATAGTGACAAACTCCAGACACAGAGGGATAATGTTATATCAAATTATGCTGTGGTCATCAACATGCTCTTTCATTATTTAAGGTAGATCACCAAGAGCATGTGAGGCAGGGGGTCGCCATGGCTATGTGGTTTCGCGTCTGCTTCAGTATGAAAACAGCTCAACGTCGGTGAGGTTGGGGGTGAGGTTGTGGGTTCTACTTCCGGGTCCTCCCATTGGGGGATTGAAGGACACAAAGGTCGAGAACCTGCATTTTTTCAGTGACTCAACGGTCCCTGGCTTCCTTTAGGTTGGGAAGCCCGCCGTCGCCTTCTTGGATAAGGGTCAATATATTTCGGAGGTCCCCTGTGTACGTTACACACGTTGAGGAACCCCTGGCAATTCAAAATCGATGAAAAGTAGACAGAGTGCCGCTGTCCGGGCAAAATTTCCAAATTCCAAATTTCTATCCACAAAAATTATCAGCAAAAAACAGCAGCCTCTTAAAGCCGAGATAATCCTCCTCTATTAGGATTGAAAGGCTTGATAAAAACAACATGTAAGGAAGGTGAGTTTAAACCATCTCCCTGGAGGTTGAATGGCAAAAGAAAACCGTAACCATGTGAGGCACTTGGGAAGGATCATAAGCAATTATTAACCCTCTAAGTAGTCCAAATCCCGATGCAAGTCATTTAAGTGAACCTGTGGGACGAATTTGAATTCCAACATCGCATATACATTATTTGTTTTGTAATACATATAAACGAATATTTGTTCTGCTACTGTATGCCCACAAGCTTACATCTTCGACAAGTCGTTACTCAAACCGCAATCCATATCACACTGCGTTGCAGACAGATGACTGTACTTTTAAGTGGCGGAGAGATTTCGACTGTTCGATTCTTGCCACAGATCAATTTAGTTCTGACATGTGGTTCTTGATACATATAGTAGATTAGCTCACTGAGGGCGGTTGAAGGAAAAGTTCTCCATCTTATGGCTGCCCAAATTCTCATGGTTGGTTATCCTTTTGTTGTTGTTGCTTTGTTGTTGTTGTTATTGCTCAAACTTTATGACATCGGTAAGTACCCCTTTATTTTTTCTCTCAAGCGATACAAGCTCCAAAACACATAATATATGCCTAACTCTAAATGCGGATGGTCCGTAGAAAATTCCTGAAATGTTGGAAAATTAGAGCTCACAACAGAAGGCGATATGCTGATTTATAAACATAAAAACGAGGGTTTAAATAATATCATTAAAAAATCTTGTGATAGAGCAAAATTCTTGCTCATCTCGCTGCACTGCAAAATTACACTAATCTGTCGATTGTTGTGTTAGAATGAGCCATTGTTTCAACCAGTTAGGTTATTTCCCTTTGGCAGGTGCAATGTAAAGAAGAGGGGACGAGTCACTTTTGCTCCTGGTACTTGAAACATGTGGACCAAAAAAAACATTTTCACCTTATAGAAATAATAAGAGAAATTTTTCCCCCTATTTACAGAACTCGTTTTATATTGCCTGCAGCTGGCAAAGGGAAGTAATTTGGCCAATGGTCAAAATGGCTCATTGAAGAACCACTGCGGTAAATATTCCGATTATACTTGATGATAGATATCAACCCAAATTAATATTTATGAATTATGAGAAATGTGTCCAATTTAATAACCACTCTAAAATGCATTTTTAATCACCCCTTATGTATTTATGATCAAGTCCCTGGAGCAGTACTGAAGACTCCACCAAAAATAACAAAAGCAACACATTTTATTATTTTTTGTTTGTTTGTTTCAAAATGACAATCACTGGGGTCAACAGTCACAATCTATACGTACGCAGCTCACGACACGGAGCAGTGGGCTACAATTTCCTTTTACTGCACAACACAATCGCATTCTTTAAAAGGATAAATACACCCGACGAAGAGCATGGATTTACATGGCCATGTTGTGATAACAGGACAAAAGATACTAAGCCTGCCCCCCCCCCCCCTCTCTCTCTCTTCTGAAAAGAGACGAAAAAAAGAATCAACTTCAGCGTCTCCTTCTAGGAAAAAAGATTTTATGTAAACAAATTATACTAGAACTTGGTTATTATTTAGCTTTGACTTTAAGACTAACGCCATATGAACAGAAGCAAAAATGTATGTCAAATGAGTTGATAAAACGCCGTGTATTAAAACAAACTGCATGATCTCTCAGAACACTGCAACATCTTTCCCAGTGAAGTGGGGCACCTACACATTTTGTGCCGGATTAACTCTGTTACACAATTCTGCAGGCTTAATAGCGGCGTAGATACGATTGGAAAGCTAACCAGTAGTGTCCACATTTAGGCAAAGAAAAAAAGGCAGTCAAGCGCCAATTCTGACCTGGTTCTTGTCTAATTTCCTCGTCCTTCTACTGATATCTTTCTGCGACAAATCAAAACATACAGAATACTCAGTTCATTTATGGACAGCATGAATGATGAAAACAAGGCCTTGTTTTTGCTCTTTCTGCCCTGAAACACTGTAAACACATGCGATGTCAACTTGACTTTTTGTCCCCTCTCATTCGGGCCTTTCTGTTTCCTACTCTGAAAGATACTGTGAATGTACGATCAGTGACAGCGTGTGATCGTACATTTGACATTTACCCAAGTGAGGTGATGGGAGAAAAAGGCCGCGTTTCCTGGCAGTATTGTGGCGTCATAGTGCGCTGTTTCCACTGAAAAGTAAACTTGAATCGGAAAAAAAAAAAAAACAGGAATAGGGAGGGAAAAAAATGCTGGAGCAGACCTTCTTTTTGCGGTTATTGTCAGCAACTCCGACGCTTCACTTCCTATGGAATCACCATCTCCTTCTCGTTTCCCCCGTCCCACACCTTTCCGGATTCCGATTTCAAACTAAAACCCGTGTAGAAACTTAATTTCCTCTCCAAACACGGCCACGACAAAGCTGAAGAAGCCGTAGTAAATTCTGAAGTCAGGTTTCTTTCATTACTTCTACACCACTTCATTTCCGTATCCAGAGTAGAGAGTGTGATTGTGGTGGTGCAGAAAATAAACTGCAGTTAACTTATCCCCAGCAAGAGATATATTACCACTATTGATATTCAAGACATTCTAAGAGCTGTCAAGTGTTAAAAACTGTGCAGAACCCCTTCAGTTTGCTCTTAAATGCATGTTGAATGGAGCGCCACCACGAACGAAGAAAAAGAACGGAGGGAAGTCGCATGTCTGAAAGTTCTCAAAGTATTCTTCACCAAAATTTATTGACCATAATCCTCTCCTGAAGTTTTGTAGTGATCCCTAATTTACTGAGTTCAGATTTTAGACGATAAAATGATTATCTATCTATCTATCTATCTATCTATCTATCTATCTATCTATCTATCTATCTATCTATCTATCTATCTATCT
>JBCEWB010372345.1:0-21056 GCA_039654565.1 Peronia peronii
CCCCCCCCCCCCCCCCCCCCCCCCCCCCCCCCCCCCCCCCCCCCCCCCCCCCCCCCCCTCCCCCCCCCCCCCCCCACTGCATACTTGCAGACCTCCCTAGTTAGACTTCCGTCTGCAAAGGTTGCATGCAAAAAGTTCAGTAAAAAAAAAATTTGGCTCAGTTGGCACTCTGTTTCAACATTCAATGGAAATGTTTGCTCAGAAGAATATGAAAAGGTCAGTATTACTCAAAGATGACATCCTCTTGGATGGAAGAACAAAGCCACACAGCCTACTGAAATCATTTCAAAATGCCTTTAAGTCTGCAGTTAGAAATAAATAATGATGCAGGAGAGGAGTGTTTAGGGCAATTCCACGGGTAACCGACGCAACAGTCAGAGAGATTAAATTTAAGTTATCTAGTTATCTTAGAAGGGACAACCTCAAAGTTGTGTGTCATGACTTTGAACATCATTCATTGCCATCAAACACAATACTAAAATTTTCTTAACCATCAGTTAGTTACTTGGCAGCTGGCTGATAAGATTGGTAACTGACGCAACACGGACAAAATGAAAAATGAGGACACACAATTTTCACATTCAAATCTCTGTACATTATGGAGGTTTTTTATTCTGATTCTTTTTCCACACTCTTCAAACATGTCATAGAAAACAAATATAGGCATAAAATTTCAAAACTGTCTTAATGATATTTTACACAAAAATAATTATCGGTAACTGATGCAACAAATGTTGGTAACTGACGCAACACTCTTCAAATTTGGTAATAATTTGGCAGAGAAAATTATGCTAAATCTTATTATTATGTGTCCTAATGTAATCAACAAAACATTTACAGATTAAGATTAAAGCTCTGCCATATGTTTGCAGATTTTACAGTCTCCCAAATAGCACCACATAGCAGCAGGCTAACGCATGGAGCTCAGAGAATCATTGTCAGGAAAAAGACTGTTTTCCATTACAGTTGATGAGAGATTGTTTTTCTGCAGTCAATGTTTCTGTCCATCTACCTTGATATTGATAAAATCCATTTTCCTGGATGCTGTCAGAAAACCATGTCATTTTCATTATGTACAATCCTGTCAGTTTTTGAAGCTTCCTTTTCTTTTCTTTTGTTTCTCTTGCATTGGGGTACAAACACAAAGATGTTCAATAGTTTCTTAACTGTGCAGCCTACTTTTGCTGGCTTTTTGGGAGAACTCCTGTTGCTCTCTTCACTGTTTTTCAAAGTGCCTGCTTGCTTTCCAAATACTGAAACATGAGCATGAAGCATAGGAAACTGTGGCTGACTACATGTCACAGGGATTTTGCTTTTGACCTGAAATTTTTTGTTCTGTCTTTACTTTTCTCATTGTTCCCCTTGCTTCTAGCTTCAGACTATTGAGACCATTTAAGCTACCTATTTCTCTGCTGCTTTTTGTTCTTATCTTTCATCTGTTGTCTTTTCTCCTCGCCCATATGGGTTCTATGGTCATGTTTTTTCTTTTTTTCTGATTTAGGCCTCCTGAAAGGGCAAATGAAAATATATTAATAGCATAACCATTAGGTAGCTTATATTATAAATATTGTATTATTATATTATGAACAACCTAGAGATCTGAATATAATCACTCTTCAGAAATAAATATATCTCACAGAGTGATACAATTCCAACTTCAAAAACTAATGCCACTAATGGAAAGTAATTACTGGTGCTAACACTAGAATTTTCAGAAATTAACTATCATTATGTTATCTGAATTCTGAATTGTGACTAACACAATAAACAGCATACATGATAAATAAAGTGGTGTAATATTTGAGCATTTTAAACAATATTAGTCAGATAAAACTTACCACAGTAAAAAAAAAATGTTTATTATTGAGTCTGTTACGTCCGTCACCAAATAAATATGTTGCCTCAGTTACCCTGCAAAGTCTATGAAAGAGAGGTTCAGATCAAATGCTTGGTATTGTGCCTTCATGAGTTACTCAACTGCTAAGAACTCAAGGTATATCATCTTCCATGGATATTTTTTAAAAATGCTAGAAAACTTTTATTATTTTTTTGGTTATTGATGCAACAAAGTTATCCCCACTAATATGAAGTGGCTCACAAACCACAATTATAACTCTGTGGAATCAAATGTACGCTATAACATAAAGAAGAAGGTTCATTTGATGAAAAAAAGTAGTTTAACTCACTTGATTGGGATTTTTTAACCAGTTGTGTGGGTGTCAATTTTTCGCTGTCATAACAGAGCCAGCACCATCTCCTTGGACACACAGCTTTGAAAATGACCGTCAGTATGTGATATGCACTCAGCACAAAAATATGGTTTGTAGTGAATGCACTGATCATCAATGAAAAGAAATAAAACAATTTTTATCTTACACAAATCTAATTTTAACCCCCTTGGTTGACGATTTTGTGGAATTGCCCTTTAATAATTTTTATTATTGGTTATTGAATAGTGACTAAACACGACTGCGTAGCCCATCTTCAACAAGTTCGGCCCTAACCAGTGATCAGACTATCAAGGGTAGAAGTGAGCTACACTTACATGTATGAGTAATGAAAGCTTTGTGTAATGCAGCTATGCACCTATTCATTTACATATCAGATAACTCCCTTGTGTTCCAATGCTATGCAATCATTAGACCAGTTGTGCATGCTTTTTGTAGACACAGGAAGTCAAACACTGGAGCCATCTAGCTCATAAGAACGATCTAAATCCATGTGGCCGGGGGGATAGCTTACAGTTTACACTGAGAAACTATAACAAGAACATTATTGCATCTCTCTATAAAGTGATTTGGTCCAAGGAGTTACGTAGGTTATGGATGAATGTGCAAGAAAATGGTCCATGTGTTGATGATGACACCCTTGACACCACTATGTAATTAACGTGTACTTGTGGGCGCAGTGTCGCTATCATTGACTATTTTCAGGTGCTATGTCTAAAGAAGGGATGGGATTAGAGGAGGAATTTGAGGAAGCACACGATAAGTACTGTTACTGGCTATCCAGATCGACATGTGACACCTCGCTGTGGAGAGTTCATGTCTGTCTTTGGCTGGTTTGAGATCTATAGTTGGTGCTATAATTCCTGAGAAAAGCCTATACTAGCATATGTGAGACTGATGAATGACTGATCAATACAAATCTCATTAGTTGATCTTTAGGAGGCTGAAATGAATGTCTTTGAGACATACAATATCAAGCAGTATCAGATATGCATGTCAAATTTATCGCACAGTTTTCTCTTTTTTAATTCTGATTTTTTTTTTTTTTTTAATTTTAATTATTTATGGTGAAGAGCCTGCTAAACAAAAATCGACCTTAGTATGTCATTTGCTGAATACCATGGCCATTCCTGTTCCTTGGGGGAGATGTTTAAGTCATGGGTTCAGAATTCAAAACCTGCTGGGGATTGAATGATTCAAAGATTAGACCTGCATTTTTGTCATTGGCTCAGTGGTTCCTTGGCTTCTTGGGTAGGCAGCCTGGTGTCTAGCCTTCTTGAATAAGGGTAAATGTATTTCTGGGGTCCCTTTTGTACATTATGGATGTTGAAGGACCTTTGACATTTAATCAGATGAAGATTAGATTATAACTCTGTGGAATCAAATGTACACTATAACATAAAGAAGAACGTTCATTTGATGAAAAAAAGTAGTTTAACTCACTTGATTGGGATTTATTAACCAGTTGTGTGGGTGTCAATTTTTCGCTGTCATAATAGAGCCAGCACCATCTCCTTGAACACACTTCTTAATCATTCAGAATTTCCAAATTCCATATTTCTACCCACTTAAAGGGCAAGCACTTAAAGCTGAGATAAGTCTTATTTCCTTAGGACTGAAAGATTACATACATACTAAAAACTATGTCATTTGCATTTTCCTTTTCAGATTATGAACAAGCCACATTCCGCCAGTATCAAAGGCTAACAAAGCAAATAAAACCAGATGCTGACTCATATGACAAAGAAAGGGATAAGTTGTAAGTTAAAAAAAAATTGTTACGCATTTTGTGGATGTTATTCAGTAAAAGTAAGCAGGGATGCCAAATTTCTGACTTGAGTCTAAATTCCAATTTTCTGGTCACCACCGATTTTTTTTCTTTTGGCTGCTTTTTTTTTCTGAGTTCACAAAGCAGTCACAGTTGTATAATAATTTTTGATGTAGACACAAGTCCCACATGACAACAGGGATTTAAACTTCTGACTTTAGTCGGACTTTCGACTTTTTTGGTCGTGGCCGATTTTCCTACTTTTGGCCGCTCAGATGCCGACCTTTGTTGAGTTCACAAGACAATCACAGTTTTATAATAATTTGCGATACAAGTCCGGCACAATAACAGTGAAACCTGAAGTACAATAGAGTTTTGTGCATGCTTCGGTCGAGAATCAAACCGCTGTTAGATGGCTGTTTGATGGTCAAGCTAGAAGTTCTCAGCGATTAATTCCTCATATCTGACAACATCTAGTCCAGTTACACTCAATGATTATGATGACGGCACTGCCTGTGAGATCTTTTCAGTTATTGGAGTTTCCACTGGTGTGTAGTTTTACAGTCCCATCCCAGGATCTTGTGAAAACTTGCAAACTTCTCTCTGAACAATGCAGACTTCTCCTAGCATGAAAGCCTAGATTTAGTAGGTTTTATAGAAGTGTCTTACATAATTGGACAGTGCCTGACGGTCATGTTATTGTTTTTAAAAAATTGAAATTGTGCATCATGGGTAGAGACTAATAGTCATCTTTAGCAAAGGCTAACTAAATCTCATTGAAATTTTGAATAGTTTGGTCAATATTTTGGCCTTTTGCGTGTTGGTTTTTTTTTATGTGGCTGAATTGGTTTCACTTAGTTCGCACTGCACTCTAAAATGGTTACTATGAACACCCTTCAAATTTAACCCTCTAGAGCCCAGTGGATACGGTAGTTTTTGTTAAAAGAACATTGAATGCAACTGACAATAATCTTCGTATGAATTCCGCAAAGCAAATAAAAAAGACAGATTTTAACCGTTTTATTCAACCTTAAACTATCATGAATGGCCGTAAGTAGTTTTTGATCATGATAAGAACAGACCAGATAGATGAAGTCTTGACAGCAGTTACTAGTATTCTCTAGGTTCTAGAGGGTTAAATGAAATTTGTGTTATAATGAAATAATCTTTGGGATTGGTCATCTTTTTCTGTGCAATTTGTCATTCTTAATATGAAATAGACATGCTGATATGAAGTCTACTCTTATTACGAAAGACTTTCGCTTCCCCGATCGCACTTTTCTTTCATATTAAGGCATGGCCAAGCCCAAGTTCAGTTACCTGATAAATTTATTCACACAAAAACATTGTCCATGAGCGCGTCAAGTACACACAATGTATTGTGCTGTCCAGCACTATGCAGGGATGTCAAACCTCCGACTTTAGTCAGAAATCTGACTTTTGGTTGTCGTCGACTTTTCTATTTTCAGCTGATCAACTGCCGACTTTGCTGAATACCCAAGGCAATCACAGTTTTATAATAATTTCTAATGAGATACAAGTTCAGAACGATAACAGGGTAACCGGAAGTGCGATAGAAATTCATGCATGCTCGGGCCAAGAGTCGAACTGCCGCTTGGCGGCGGTTTAAAGATTGAGATCAAAGTTGGTAGAACTTAGTTCCTCACATCTCAGAACATTCAGTTGAGTGGTCGTTTAAGAGTTGGTGGAAAATCAGCACATCAGAGAAGAGACAGCAATAAATAATACACACCTGGTCTTAGAAAGGCTAATGTGTGAGGACAATGTTTCATGATCAAAATCTAGGTCGGTGATTATGATGGCTGCACTGCCTGTAGGATCTTCTTGGAATTTCCATTAGTTGTATAATCTAATATGTCCCTTTCCAGGTTCCTGTAGAAATGTACAAAATTTCTGCCAAAACGAGGCAAACATCTCTTAACCTGGACTTGTCTTACATAACCGGACAGCGGCCAACTGCCGTGATAAAATATCATTGGAGGGGGGGGGGGGGGGCTGTTGCAAAATTTTCCGAATTTTTTGGTGAAAATGGTTTGACATCCCTGATTATGACCAAATAGGGTTGAATAAGATAGGTAAGGTCTATGGTGCAGGCATGTAGAAATGACTCACCTATCCTCCCCCATTTCACACCTCACTGTCTCTCATGACCCCTGTCGAGCATAACAGACCATCGAGTGTGTAACGTGTAATGTACATGTGCAAGGCTGTTATGATCTTGTCACTCTTGATAGCCACAAAACTAAAACTATCATTTTCAATGATGCAGTATACACACTTGCGGGTATGGCCTTGCGGGCAGCACAATACATTGTGTGTACTTGACACACTCATGGACAATGTTTTTGTGTGAATAAATTCATCAGGTAACTGAACTTGGGCTTGGCCATGCCTTAATATGAAAGAAAAGCGCGATCGGGGAAGCGATTTCGTAAAAAGAATAGATTTCATATCAGCATGTCTATTTCATATTAAGAATGGCAAATCAGTTGTTCTTGTCACGGTTTCTTGAGGGACAGTATTGAGAAGTCAACAGGCTTTCTGCAGTTTCATATTGAAAGCAATGAAGAGCTGTCAACATGGCGCTTGAAATTGAATAGAAATCTAGTTTAGACCTAGACCTAGTAATGAATTAGTTGAACATCACATTGTATTTTGGCTCGAATAGGAACGTTTAGTTCAGGCAATAAAAATTTCCCCCGCAGGTCCTCCTGATGTGGGGTTAAGGGGAGTCACGCGTACACAACAGCCTTGCAAAGTCATGTTTCCCGTAATAAGTTATATTCGTTAGAAAACTTTATGTAAATTCAACAAAATTTGAACTATAATTTCCTAGATATGATCCAAAATTACACGAAAGAGTCGGCTTGATAATCTGCTTCTATATTGCAAAGTGCAGTTTTTGTATCCGCTTAAAGTGTGGTTGTTCTGTAATAATTAATTAAAAGTGAAATCTCAGCTATGAAATAGTACTCTAATGCTGTAGAAACTACTGCTGGCATTCTACGATTTCTCAATATCATATGCATTCATGATTAGGTTTAGAGATAGTATACGCCTAACTTGTTTCTTGCTGTATTGTATGCGAAAAGGAGGGAAATTCAAACTTAAGTAGAATGTTTGCGTCTTTGACCTGATCGGTCATTGGACACCTCCAGGGTTATTTGAATACAAGTTTAGTATGCGTTTTTCCTTAGTTTTGTACTGAGAGAACCAAATGATGAATTATACATTGAGGAATAAGTTGTGAGAACAGTGAGTGAACTTTGCCGAATATGTCGCAAAGAGAACAAAACAGAAAAAGACTGTCATGCTATGCCAAACATTGTCACTTGATAGCTCAATTCCACAATCTATGAAGATCTTGCATACTCATTCACATTAATACACGTGTCTCAATTAAAACTGCATCAGTCACGTCCCTTGTTTGGAAATGGTCTTTTTGGCTTTTGCAAAATAGCAATAATATGATTGATTTTCCATTCCCGGCAAATTTTAGGGTTCATTAGTAAAAAGGAAAAATCTAATGAAATGGAAGCCATAACATAGTTATGTTGAGCTCATTCAACACAGTGTGTATTAGAAATAAATTTATGAATTTTAACAAATACATTGTGGAAATGATATTTTGCCCTTATTAAAGTGGAGAATTTTTAGAAATAAACATGAAAGTAAAATATACTATTTGCTGTTTAAAAAAAAAATAAATTAAAAAAATCTGTTCTTGAAATACATGATAGAGAATTTACAGTTTCATCAGGCCCAGAAAAAATAACAACAATTAAAAAAATGAGCAATGTCAGAGCACAAAATAGACAAGCCAAGAGTTATTCTTTTCATATGATATTTTTCAGGGGAGAAGATTTTTATGCTTCAGCAGACACTCTTGGTCTTCACCAGCGTAAAGATTCTGATGAAGCTATTGACAGAATGGTTGGAGATCTTGAGAAACAGTGAGTAGTGCAATTCGTATTATTGAATATTTAATGAGAGACAAGCTTTTAATATGAGAAATTGACTTACTATTGTGAAACAAATCAGTTTCCACAACTTGAGCCTAAGAGGAGTCAAAGATGTTCATTAAGGGCATGAAGCAAATGAGACTGTTAGTATAACACAGCAGTTTTGATATTAAACCAATGTCTTCTGCATAATTCTAAATTGAATGTAGTGCAAATTATTAGAAGAATCACAGGCTATATGGAAGGTTGCCAACCCTCCCCAAATACCTGGGACCCTCCCAAATTTTAAGCAAAGTTTCAGATGTCTGAAAATACACTTGAAATCCTGGATTTGTCATATTTTGTAGATACAGTAATGCATTTTGTGTACAGTTATTCATGTAAATTTGTCATTTCTGAAAGTTATCCCTGATTATAAAAGAAAATCTGATAGATCACTATCACAACTGGCAACCCCATGTAGTCATATCCACAATGCAAGAAAAAAAAATGTATTAAAAATGTTTGCTCTGATGTATTGACATGGCATCTTTTTTTATGTTCTTTGTTATCTTCAAGGATTGAGAAGAGAGCCAAGTACAGTAGAAGACGAACATTTGATGAAGAGGCTGATATCGATTATATCAATGAACGCAATATGAAATTTAACCAGAAGTTAGAGAGATTCTATGGAAAGTACACAGCAGAAATCAAACAGAACTTAGAAAGAGGAACTGCAGTATAAACCAGCACAGATCAAAGTATGTGGTGGAAAAGGAGCTTCAATACACAAATATGGACCAGTTTACTTTGTTTCATATTCGATGAAAAAATGATGTTCTAGCAATGGAGAATACATTTGAGTTTCCAAATTTGGATCAACATTGTCATCAGAAAGGCTAGTCATTACATTTTTTTTTTCTATTTTTGTATTGATAAAATGTAAAAGGCATTAATTCACTGGTCTCTAATCTTGTTTGGTCGAGCCAGTCACTGTATACTGGATGTTTTTCAGTGTTTTCAGTCATTCACTGAAACTATAAAAATGAGATATTACCTTGAGTTTTAGCATTCAAACAAACTTCAGCACATGCTTTTTTAAAAAATTTTTCCCCTGCTTTTTCTTGAATAGTTTTATTTCTCTACGGCTGATCAAAACTAATCATTTTCTGAATCTTAGAACCTTTAAAAAAAACATTTTTCAAGAGCTACCCAACAATAGAAGGAAAAAGTGAGAAAACGTTATTCATGACTGTTCAATAATTAATCATACTTGCAAAATACAATCATACACCCAAGGCTAGATCCAAAATGGAAGGTAATGAAGGTTATGATTGTGGACAACATGTGCTCCTTTTTTTGCTCTAAAGAGCTGCCATGGAAAAATATTTTGCACTTACAAATAGGAAAATGGTTTTACTTATTATTCTTACTTTCAGAAATTCATCGGTTTGTTTAATCTTTTGAATAGTAGTTTTTGCTTCTCTCTGTTGGTTATTGTCATTGTCAGGGCTTGACATATTATATACCACAAGTCAGCTATAGTCAGTTGACATTACGGTTCACTGAGATGAGAGATTTTTGAGCTTGTTACTTTGAGGTTTTGATAGCTACCCAAGTGGTATAGGCTGAGACAGGTGATTATGAAGCAGATGGTCAAACAATTTAATTAATGTGAGATTGATTTGCACTCATAGTACAAATGATTTGTCATGTGTAAACAGTAACTTCCCATGCATGTGGGCTCTTTTCAGTTCATCTGATATATTTGGGAATAAGCTAGAAATGCTCATAGCACATCATACTACTTTGTCTCCCACTCTGTGGAGGCAGAAAGTACCTAATGAAATGTGTTTCCCATGGGGAACCTGCCCAGTGCACATCATTCCCAACCTCCCTCCCAAGCATGATGACCATGCATCACCATTGTCTTCCCTCTTTGCTCTGCGAATGGTGGTGTAATACTACATGTCGTACTAGGCCTACTTTTCAGAGAAAAAAAATGGGTATAATGTGTAAATTTAGTGTAATGCATGAATTTAGGTCTAATGGGGCCAAGACATTGTGCAGTGGTCTCCGTCTAAGAACCCTCCGCCTAAGAGCTCGGTCCGCCTAAGAACCCGCCTCTGCTGCAAAACGTAATTTTTTCTCTATAATTTGCCCCTCCAAGAACCCACTCACAAAATAAAATCTGCCTAAGAGCCCGGTGTCAGGCCAAGACATGAGAGTACTTATGGTGTAATTTCACATCAAATTGTCCACTTGAGAGAAACACACAGTGTGAGATGTGCAGTAAAATGGGGACCGGGGGGGGGGTTCAGGAGTAGAAGTGATGATTGATATATGACTGCATAATATGACCAACCTGTAAGCATTTCTTTGTTTGACAACACGTGGGACAGTACTTGTGATTGGCTCTGTGGACAAGGAGGAGTAACTGGTCAATTATTTTGCCACTTCGGTCAGTCTGTAAACACTTGAATCATTCGTGCGATTATCCATAGGGCAACATAGCAGTATCATGTTTTCAACAAGGATACTGTTGTGTGAAAACTCACTCAACATTTATACGCTGGGCAGTATTGATGTAATCATACACTAAGAAAGATCAGGAATTGCTAGACCTAATTATAACACACAGGGAAGAAGGCTGTCATATTCGCATAGATAAATCTTTAACTAACAGTAACGATCAAATAATCATAACAGTGAAGACAATCTGTGGTCAGACGGGTTGCATAACTTTTCAATCTGCCTAAGAACCCGTCCACCTAAGAGCTCATTTTTCTTGTCTCCCAGCGACTGGGTTTTTAGACCAGTGTATAGGATTAGTGGCGAGTTACAGCAGAGGAGAGGTAAGGTGGAGGGATCACAAAATTTTCCGTTTGCTTAATTGATATCATTTTTGTTACTGGCTGTGAACTAGCAGATTAGCCATGATGTGAAAAACAGAATCGACTCATGTTTACTGTCTGTCCCTCTTTAGGCTACATCTCGATGTGAATTGGTTTGCAACCAGTGAATTCACCATATCTAAGAGTGCACTTTTCTGCCCTCTTACAATACCTGTGGTGAAATGCAAATTTAGAGCTTTTATGGGGGTTTTTTGTTTGTTTTGTTTTGTTTTTTTTTTGTGAAGGAGGAGACAAAAGAGTGTTCTGCCTATGGTTACTAGATTCAGAAGGGAATGTTTTGTGCAGTCTTGTCAGTCATTTAAATTGCAGCCTCGCCACAGTAATATAGGAAAATCTGAAATGTTACGAAATAAATCATATACCCCTGAGCGTTGGCCTTTCTCATGCTTTGGTATGAGCAGAGTTGATATTGACTCATACTCATAGGTTGTTTTTTAGTGGAGTGAAGAAGTAGAGGTAATGGACTCTTTATACGAAGGAAGATCTACATTTGAGATGTGAGATTGATCAAGATGTGTAGTTTCATTCTGTGATGTCAGATTGTAATTCAGAATCATTTAAGACCCAGAGCTATGGGTTTGATGGTTGAAAAAGTGCATCTGTCATATATAAATGAATAAACATTTTAATCTGCAATAATGCTATTTTTTTGCTCATTTGCCTTGGTTTTTCTTGTTTGTTTTTGTTTGCTTGTTGTTGTGTCACCCAAACAGAATGTAATGCAAAGTTTAGTTTCTGATGTGATGAACAAAGTCATAGCTTGGTTTGAACTGTTGTATGAGTACTTGTGCGTGGAAGTCTCCTTAATTTGAAGTCCATGATTATGAATTTTGGATAAAGAGAAATTTACATTGTGGATTTGTAACCTATGCTAGACTTTGGCTTTTTGGCTTTTTGCATCATGCACAGTGAGCATGTTGGAGGAGCAGTATATGGTACATGTGCATGCAGTGTACATCACTGAGAAGAGATAGGAGTATGAGGATCTCGTGCTATCATTGATATTAAATTAAATGGCAATCTTTGAAAATACTTAAGTGGTTTTGCGTGTAATAAATTAAAATTATGTAAAATGTGTTTCCTGCTTCAATTTAATAACTCTTCCATTACAACATTTATAATGAGCATGTGACCTAACTTAAATCGGTTAATGTTCAGACTTTTATAAAATCCATCTTTGTTCAGTCCTTAGCTGATGTTTCAAATATTGTCATGCTGAGTTTACGGTAAATTTCACCTTATTCTAAGCATTTTATGCCATGAAAGTTATCTTCGTAAAACATTGCCCCCCATGGGGGCCAGGGGGTTTATAAGTAGGTTCTCTGCTCCCACCTGTAGGTGGTGTAAGCTCGCCATCGGTGGGGTGTCTCCCATAGACGCGGATGTGCCATCCAGCCTGGCACATAAAAAACGAAGACTGGATGGGACCGAACCCTCGCCACCCTTCCCTGGAAACAGTCGAAATAATTTTAAGCGCTTTTTTGGTGCACTACAGCGAAAGAATGGACAGACCACTGAAAAACTTCAACATTTTCCAGATCTATAAATACATACGTGCAATCACTGGTGGAGAGCAACGCATCTCCAAACTGCAGTCTGGCAACCTGCTGATTGAATGCAGGAAACACTACCATTCAGAGGCACTTTTGGATATGCCCATGAGTGTGACGCCTCATAAGAGACTGAACAGCTTCAGAGGCGTCATCAGAAGCCGAGACTTAGATGGCTGCCCTGAAAAAGAAATAGTTGAGGGCATTGCAAGAAAGTCCACCTCTCTGAGCTTTATTTTTGTTTTGCAGCCTTCATTAGTTGATATTCAAATAAAGTTTCAATGTGTGATGTATTTGTCTATGTTAAGCCTTTTGCAAATTTCACTACCATTTGTGCCCTTTAAGATGGACAATTTTTGAGAATGCCTTTTACAATATGGGTACCATGGGCACAGCTCTTCCTTAGCATGAACTCTTTGAAGTTAAAGCTAAGAAAAGACAGTACCCCATATGTTGACTGAGGATTATGGATGTATGCATGGACATGTAATTACAGCGCTGAAAGCAAGCGGCCGAGCATGTGTTGGGTAGGTGAGATGTTCATGTAATATTTTTTTAGGCAATGGTGGATGAAAAGTCAAATTCCTCTACTATCTCCTCATTTCATTTGTGGGACTATTAACAAGATATGGATCTTCCAGGGTCAGGGAAGGGTCTACTTTGGTGGGCTTTCTGCCACATGAAAATTCCTGATACCATAGATTTGGAAGGGATAGACTCTCCAAATGTTGCTCTGTGATCCAAGAAAAATGCGACCGCATTTTTACCTACTTGCCGCACGATTGCCGCACTCTTCGCCGTTTTGGCACTTTTGGGGCATTTTTTTGCTATTTTGGAGCATTTTTTTTTTGCATTTTTGTACATTTTAATAATGGAAGTGAATAGAAATTCATTGTTGATTTTGAGATTTTTTTAATTTGGCGGACTTTACTGGCACGAAAACAAAATAATCACAATAACTCGAGTGGTTTCTTTCCTGTTGTAACTACAGTCGACCTCTAAATAGCCTACAGCACTTAATAAAGTCGGAATGTAAACAATCGTCAAGCAGACCTCTAGATCTACCAAAAATTCACCAGAATGTCTGAGAAACGCCATTGTGTATCTTTTTTTCTCTTTTTTTAAATCTAAATACAATTATAGTTATTTTGCCGGGTGAGGAGACTGGAGGTGACGAATATGATGATTCTGGGTCAGAATATGTGAGTTAGCCAGAACCGGACTCTGAAACATCGAGATCGAGTATTGACGATGATCAAGCCTGGCGTCGTGTCCTCAATAGATTTACATTGTAGATCTACATAATTTAGATCTGAATTTAGGCCTACTGCTATGGAGTGGGACTGTATATATGTATAGAAGAAGGGGTAAAGGGAAAGAGAGGAGGGCTTCCAGCAAAGAAATTCAGCTCCAGGCCTGCCTGACATAGCCTACTGGGCTGATGCAACGGCTACCTATCCAAGCAAAATTAGTGTTGTGTCGGGGAATGAAAAATTGGTTGCAGCGAAGAGGACCACTGTAATTTGCTCTTTCTTTGGCACATAGCTTAAGAGCTAGTCGTTTGTTCTAGATTTAGTGATAGAAGTATTAGAAGCGGTCAATAGTTGAAAGATATTTAGAGCCTAGATCTAAATCTTTAATTGAAGAGAAATGGACCAATTCATCAACACACCAAAACAAACTTCTAAAAGTTAACTGAAGGTCACGCAGCATCAGCAACGTGCTGAGTATAAGGAGTGCACGCACGTCTCGGGAGGCAAATTACCTACAGTGTATTTTGCATTCCTTGCAATTTGGTATTAAATCACGCAATAAAATCTATTCTTGCTGCATATAAAGATACATGTATTGCAAAATACATGTATATGGCCAATTTGAAATGCTCACTTGATGAACCAGCAGAACATAATTTGAATCAATATCATGTGACTGTTAAGTAGGGCCTACAATTTTCGGAGCCTATGTTTGACAGCCAATACCTTTTTTTTCAGTTTGTAGTCATTAGTACATCCTTTTTGGAAATTATGTGACTGGCTGAATAGATTTAGCCCCAGAGGATTTAAAAGTTAAATTGTTTTTGCATGTGTATGGTGGTTTGGGAGGCTGAGGTACAACAAAAGGTGTTCAGTTATATCAACTTTATTCATCGTGACCTTTGATGAATGCACTGACACTAGTGACACCGGGTTTTTGCCCTGTCCATTGATCTTGTATTTGTCATGTATTATAATTATGTATTATACATGTATTATAATTATGGAGCGAGGATCTGGAGATTATCCATGTGAGCAGTGCTTTTTTTTTTGTGTTTTTTTTAAGTGTTTAGGTTAATTACTAATCCTATTACCTGTTATTAGACCTGTGTTAATATAGGCTCGCCAATGGGCTGTGCAGACTATTATCTGAAAACGTGATAAAAATCTGTTGTAATTCGTGATTTGCACTTTTTTTTCTTGCATTTTTTGGCTTTTTTTGGGGCATTTTTTGGGGGCATTTTTTGGCTTTTTTTTGTGTGGCATTTTTGGCTTTGAAAATGGCATTTGTCTCGGATTACAGGTTGCTGTTAGCTGATCAAGACATTCCATAGTAGTTAAACCTAGTTTGTAATCCTACAGAATCATTGCATGAAAATCAGGAGCGCCTAGCTTCTTTTTGATGTTCGAAAACAGCCTTACTTCACTTCATAACTTCCGCCTGATTTTAGATCCCCTGGATGAGGGAGTCCTTCATCAGGACCCCAGGCAGATCCTCATCGAGTACATCAAACGGCGATGGAGTCAACAGACTGCAAACACACTTTACTCTATCCAATCAGCCTTTGGACCATGAGCTAGGGTCTGCTCAGCCGCGAAGACGAGACCAAATGGTCCTCAACCCCCTGCGTCTGGTTCTCTCATCTGACCCACTCTTTTCTCCTCAGAGGAGAAACACCGCCAGAGTGTGGCACTCAATGACAAGTCGCACATATACTTTTAGATTGGGCCGACTTCAGAGATATGCGGGAAACCGAATTCTCGAGTCGCTCTCTGAAGGACCCATTGGGCAGAACAAAGCCACAGGCCATCCTGATCTTTCTACGCCAATTTGATCTGTATACCAAAATATATTATAACATCACCACCAAAAGATATACAATGCACATGTAACTTGATGGGCATGCGGCAATCCACTTAGGAAGCCGTATGTTTACTTATGTTCGTCCTTTCACGACAAAGCATCATCCATACAGTATTGTACTCTGTATACATGTATACTTTTTGACATTTTTTTTTTTTTTTTTTTGAGCCTTTCTGACATATAAACTTATCAGAGCTGCCAGCTGATACGGATTTTCCGTAGTTTGTACGAAAAATTCAACTTTACTACTGAACTCCGGTTAAATATTAAGTGATAATCTACGGATTTCTGACTTGACAGTCTAGTGTGAAAGCTGATTAGATAAGAATTAAAAGTTTGCAAAAACCGGCTGATCCACACTATTTACTTTAGGCCATTAGATCTACTAGACGAAACTGATGGCAATGTCAACGGTCACGCCTCACGGTCAGTACACTCGTCGGGCGCACCCCACCCCCTCCCCCCGATAGCCCATTTCCGTTTACGCTTACGGTCAAATATGATGCTAAAAATGGAAACACGGGAAATCCCGCTTTATTTTGGTTCATGTTTGATGGAAAGCGGCCCACGCCTGCGATACAGTGAATTTTGTAACGAGATTTTTTCAGTCACATACCAGAGATGTCAAACTTCTGACTTAAGTTGGAAATCGGACTTTCTGGCCATCGCCTACTTGATTATCTTACCATGTTCGGCTCAATATGGCCGTGATCATGCAGGTGTGCCGTTGATCCCCAACACAAACAAAACAAACAAAACAGAAATAGGTTAGTCCGAGCATAATAGATATAGGCCTACCTCGTGTTCATACATTTTGTACCAATATTATAGTAATATACATTTGTAATACTATGTACTAGTGGTAGAAATGTGAATTTTTTGGATTGGTCTTTTTCTTTTGTTGAAGAACTAGGATTAGCTTTCATGACTATGTAGCATAGACAATATAGTAAATTTTAGGCGATACAGCTTTTTGATTTGATGAATATGTTGAAGACAGGGGTCCTTAGGGTGAGCTTCGGTTTACAATGACAACAATGACTTGCAGCCACAGACATAATAATTATTATTATAATGATAGACTCGGCGGGCGGTGCAATTTCCGGCCAAGTTTGAAAGGAGCGTCGAGGCTCCCGCTCAGGGACTCACTCGACAAGACTATGGAAGGAAACGCGTATTCAAACGAGAAACAAGGGATGGGTCGGAAATCTAGGACTGAAATCTTCGCTATGAGTGGCAAACATAACAAATTTGAAGCCTATTCAGCCTAGGACCCCCCGGCCCCACCAATAATAATAATAGTGAGTAGTAATGATTTAGTTAGGAGGGGAGGGGGTGGGGGACATAATAACAGTAAATAAATGGAAACAGTTGATACAAAATGGAGCCCACTGAAATTTACCACACATTAGGCCAAATGCTAATCAGTGAATCAGTGGAAAGAATGAAGACGAGAAAGTGAAAAGGAAGAAAAGAAAACATAGATACCGTACATTAAAACAGAAGAACTGGGGAATCACAGAGCCCAGCTAATTCCGGTGACCGTGGTCAGCCGAGTCTTCTCTACTGTAATATAACCCAGCCAACCGTTGAGAGATTCAAAGATTGACAGTTTAATTTAATACATGTATATATAATCTTAGAGTTAGGTGTTAGGCTTAGACGTTCTGTAATGTATGTCCAAATTAATTAGGGGATATTAATTATGTTTTATAGTAGGCTTACTGGCATTTAGAGATAAGGCATGATTTGTGAACAGACAACAAGCAGGAGAGCAGAAAGAAGAACACTACTGACTCAGTTGAAAAGTGCATGTGATTTTATTGGGTAGCAAAATGCCCTTCCCTCCCCCCCTCTCCTCCCCCCCCCCCCACACACACACTTACAATCTCCAAGTTGCTCTACTCCATTGTGAAAAATGGATCAGAATGAACATTCTGTATCTCATCCTTCCTGATATCTTCATGCCTATATGTCGGTGGAATTGAGTAAATTGACATCCACAAAAGAAAATGTTTCTCTCCTGACGAAAGAGAGAGAGAGAGAGGAAAAAAGTTTGCCTGAAGAGGTAAAGCAAGTACTCATTCTTCAGAAGGATCTGCTACAACGGAACTTCAACCTAGAGAGTGTGTATGCAAGCATTAACATCTACCACATCTTGACATTAAAAGAATTTGGGATATTGTTCGTTGAAATGTATCTACTATACTATCTAGATCGATCGGGTCCAGTAGTTTGAGCGACGCGCGCCTCGCTTAGTTCAATGACAATAGACTTTAAATCTGTCAAGTTCGCACTCGCAGCGACGAGTTTTTGTCTCAAATTTCTTACCCTCTATGATTTTAGTATTTTTTTTTTTTTTGCCATACGCATTTCTTTCCAGCGTCCGATTGGGTGCTATAGTTGAATAACGCGAGTCTCGTTCATTTCGGTCCACAGCATCCCCTTGCTCGTGGCGAGACGCGGCGGGTGTAGTATCTATTGATTGTCTATGTCCTCACCGAAATTTCGTCGTGCCAGAATCAAGTTGTCCTAACTCCATCACAGAATTGGTGCAGTTAGAACAATTTGATTCTTGAGCGACGATTTATAGCCACCTTGAATGAATCGGGTTACCTGGCTCGTTCTAGGGACGGCTAGGTCTGGATCAATACGCAGCTCACACAAGACCATTGCTTTCTGTGAGGACTTGTCAGTGCCCTTTATCTCAGCTGCTTTTCTCATTTTGTTCCTCATTTTTTTAAAGATGGAAGTTCTCCCTTTTCCCCTACTAGAACTTAGTTTATATTCTTCGATCAGTAATTGACAGTTATAGCTCATTGAGTGCCAGGCATTTATTTACTTTGTATTACGTCAAACACGAGTTTTGGACATAAGGAAAATAACGGGCTGCTGTGAGTAATCGAAATGATCTTTTCGTTTTTCAAAGTCTTTAGTTTAGAAAGACAACCGCTTTTGATTCTTTTAAAAAAGTTTTTAATAAAGATAATTCATCGAAAAAGAAGTAGACACTGTCATTTTAAAAAGACCCGCATCCAAACATGTCAGAGCCTCAGGTAGACAGACAGACAGATGAGTGGGTGGAAGGATGGGCGGATGGAGGGGGGCGGGGGGTGGCGGGGGAACAAGCATTACTATATTCAATACTGCACATTATAAACGTGAAGTCAAACTGTTGATTGTACCTATTCAACTTGATTTCAGTGACCGGAAAACCCCATTTTCCAGCATCCGGCTTTTTACGCGCATTTCGATGTCCAAACTTGGCGAACACATTATTTTCTGGCGCATCTTGACACTTCTGTCCAAATCCTCGATGACATCAGACGTGCGAAAATACAGTTGGGATACTGCAGCTGCAAAGAGTTTGACAACTAAAGTAAACGCTCCAATGAGACTGAAAAACCCGACAAAATTAGATATTATTTTAGACACTATTGTCACCATTCAAATAGTTTATAGGTTCAAATAGATTGTGCTTAATTCACGTTCAAGTCCCTGACTTTAGGGGAACTGAAAATATAATGTGGTACAATTGATGTTTTTCTTATGTTCAGAATTATACATGTACTTTGAAAGTCAACATAAAATCATAGCGATGTTTTACAGTAAAACACTTGAATAAAATATCACCAGAAAACAGCGTAAGAGGAAATTATTCAAGTCACTTATTAGCCCAGCTATTGATTAAAAACGTTAGCAGTCTCCGAACACATGCATTGTCTGCTTTTAATTTTAATGAAAGAGAAACTCAGTCAGAAAGGGTGAGGTAAGCGGAAAACATTTTCAGTTGCGACAAAAGTATTCAAAAACCCAATTAAACATCTCTTAAAGGCAAAATTTATAGAGGAATAATGTATTTAACACATTTTCGTGGGGATTGAAATTGTGTATACATCAATTTAGAGTAGAGACCAAGGACACCAGCTCTCCTTTTGTAGCTATTAAATACTTTAAAACAGACAATAATAATAATACCTATCGCATGGCGCAATCTCTTTTAGCGCTATAACTTTATAGGTCCTTATTGAGGGTGGAGTGATTACCGGGTTCGCTAAAATTTTCAAATAAACTATCACACATACACACACACACAAAAGGGATTTTGTTTAATGTTGAACTGCATCTATGTCATTTTTCCCCATTATATAAGCCTACGTTTTTATAGTAATACCGCTTTTTTTTCTGCTCACAGATTTATACAATTCAAGTAGTTTGACTTTCCTCTGTTTTTTCTCCACTTTCTTGTTTTAACTCTTCTATATCTTTTTTCTGTCCATCCTTTCTTCCTTGCCTTTCTTCTTTCACTTAAGTCGAATAGAGTAACTGACTCACTGACTAGCATCAGGCCTACTGTGTGGTGAATTTCAGTAGGTTTTTTATGGTTGCATTTTCGTAAAAATTGTTACTATTTATTTATTCTCCCCCCCCCCCACCCCCCCGCCCGTAATTTAATAATTAATACTACCGTTATTATTTGGAGGACATCTAAGTTCAATGGACTTTAAATTTATTAAGTTCGTCACTCAACCCAAAACATATAGTCCTAAAATTCCTATCCACCCTGTGTTTATGGTGTTTTTTTTTTTCTATACGCGCTTCTTTCTAGCATCCACTCAGGACTGGTTACAGAGTTAAATGGCTGATGCCTCGCTCTCGTGGGCTCAATGTATGTGTGGGCTGGCAGCGCGGCGCGCAGGATTTAGTATGATAGTGTGTCTGTGATTTACGTTTAAACCCAGTGTACTGAAAAAACATTGATGTTTTCATTCAAAAATGCTAGTTTACGCAAACGGTGGCGATAACTATTACTGATGTCGAGAGTTGTGTCACTTCAGTTGGTCTGAAAATAAAAATTACTAAAATGTGACATAAAAATAGCACATAATTATAGACATTATTAAATCTGTGATGCATTTTTGCTATCCACAGCTTGGGCAGGGGGTGGGGGGGGGGGGGGTTTCTAGAAGGTATACCATCTTTCTTGGATCCATAAACTTGAATTAAATGTGTCTTTATTTTGGCTGTGATGCATGCAGTTGAATTTGGTTCTCACATTTCACTCTTCGCACTTCTTAAGCATTGGCTTTATCAAGCTTAAAAATCAAAAGACACTGAAGAAAAAGTAGCCCTATCATAGTATGTCACATTTCATGACGCACATTTATTAACAAAGTCTTGACACAAATTTTTGGCGATTTTTGTTCTCGATTTTATTATAATAAAATTTTATTATTATAAAAAAAGTGTCGCTAGTTTAACGAATTGTCATCTTTCCATACATTTTCCTTTTTTTTTTTTTTTCAGCCTGAACATGACATTAATATAATAAGTAACTTTGCATCTAGCAGATGGGAAAATGATGGGAAAATGATCGATGTATAGGAATAATCCCTTACCGCCGGAGTTTGAGAATATCCAGTTGACATTTTTATTGACGAATGGACTCGTTCTGAATCTCTTAGTTTAGTCACGTGATCAGGGAATTCCGGTTTCAATGCGTGAGGTCGGCTTTA